>CM073770.1:32454272-32660856 GCA_037158775.1 Hetaerina titia
CATTCTCTTCATCCTGCTTATGATCGTTTGAGACATTTTAATTAAAACTTTTTTAGTGACTTGTTGGTTCTTAATTGTTTATTACATAGTGACGCTTAAGGCAAGAGGTTATTATATAGGAGGCTTCTAAGCAACTCCTTAATCAAAAGTGTTTCAATTTTATTCAGAAACAAATTAGAATAAGACAGGTTGTGACCTTGTGACTTGCTTCTTTCCAAACACGTGTGTGTGAGCATGCTCACACACACGTGTTAGGAAATTTGGTTTCTTATTTTGTTTGCTAATTTTGATAAATTATGAAAGAATTACGAGATAATTATTTTAAAATTCAAATAAAAGTAGAAATCAATTATGTGGCAGAAATAAAAAAGTAAACTCCATCGCATTAACTTACATTGGTATATTAACTATACATATATATATATATATAAAGGCAAGAATTATTAACTATATTGTAAACACTGTATTTTGGGCAACGGCATTTTTCTTCATTTTTGACCGGTCAAGATATAAAAAGTAAAATAAATAATTGGAAAAATAAGCTTAAATGATAAGGTTAGATTAGTTATATTCCAAATAGAACTATTTAGTCGTTAATTTTAATTAATATTGGGCAAATTCCATATATTTACGCCGTATACCCTTAGTTACATGAAAGATAATATTCACGATTTTATGAGTAAAATGTGTGTTGCAGGCAAATGGTTCATTCACAGAAAATAAAATGATCTAAAATTTGATCATTTATATTTTCTACCTAAGATAATTTATTGCAGAGGAAAGAAACACAAATGCAGTTTTAATAGGATCGCTGATCAGGCAACACAAGTAACTGCAATATAGTATAAAAATCTTGATGATCTAGTTTCTGTGGAAGAAATTAGTTAAAAAAAATGGTTCAAGAGTATCTTCGAAAACGTTTATATGTCATTGGAATAAAAGAATCCCGTGAATGAATTTAGTGTAAATGGTAAAATGTTATTTGTTTCCCTGTTTTATATATACAATTGAAATAGCTAACTATTGTATTTACAAGCTTGTAGTACCAAAGTAACAAAGACAAGTTTGATAGACCAACTCCTAAACTCGCAGTACGTGAGCTGTCGCTTCCCCCACAGGATTCGACACATGAGTATAAAACAGATTGACCATTGTCGACGGTCGGTAAGGCTACGCTACTTTATCGTAGGTTTTACTGCTCCTCTTGAAGAAAAAAACACCACCCTCTTTTGAGAAATCTTGCCTTTTCCCATTTATCTCCGCCATCTCCTGTCGTATTTCACGTCTCCTCCGTTCTTGATTCCGTAGTTTTTCCTTGGTCTACAATCTCACCGTCCATTCCTCCCATTCACTTGCTATCTTCTTGCCTTCAACCTCCCCGCATTCTTTCCTTTCCCCTCTTTCAACCGTTTTTCCTAACTCCCTGGAACCAAACGAACCCTCCTCGAAGGAATAGGAAGGGAAAAGGTGTCCCTACCTGCCCAAGGGAAACACCACGTGCCCCTACCTTTTCATCCCATTTGCGGAGCATGCGAGTATTTGTAAGAGATCCTTCGGGGAAACGTTTGATTGCGTTGAGGTAGGAAAAGTTCCCTACGGCAGGGCTTTTCCCAATAAAAATCATTCGTACAATGTGATGGAGAAGTTGAAGTCATTCATTTAAGGAGGACGTAGAAGTACATGACTCGAAATCATTGGTAGTATTCTCCTTAGGTGGACATATACCTACTTGTAAGTTAATGAAGCCGGCAAATCAGGCGAGCTAGCGACATGGGTTTTCAAATGCTGAATATTTGACATCAGGTAGTTTCACGCTTTAACACAATAACTAAAATAGTAATAGTATGTAAATCCTTCGTGGGATGACAGGAAAGAAAACTGCATAAACTTTGGGGACCTAATTTAATCAATATTTCTGTTTATTATCTTAAATTATCTCAAAAAACATTGAAGTAATGGAAATTATATATGTTTGCATAATGACGCCATAGATATCAACCTAATAATCCCATCTCATAAGATTGTTCTTCACGATAATTTTTTTCAAACGATATATGAGATGATTTGAGAAGAAGCTGGAGATGAAAAAATAGTAATATGGTATTGCATTATGAAAGTTTTATCAAAACGCGTATAGTAACCAACTATCTCCCCTTTAGACCGCTATAATTAGACTTGCAGATAAAGTACGTACCAACACATTGAGGCCTTCATTGGTTAATTGAGATGGACTGAAGAAGTAGATATTGAGCCTTAAAAACGGTTACAAATTTATCTGCAGAAAACTGGCATGCTAGAATAGAAAGAAGAGTTTGTTTTTATGAATTTTTGTGAGCATTAAAAGATACCTTGTAACGACAAATGAATAGGCGGGATGGATCTAAACCACTTCTCTTCTATTTCTTTCGCTCTGTCCCAACTCCCAATCCGATCCCACTCTCCTTAACAGAAAAAAATAAAAATGTAGGAACCCACCTGAGACCACCTGATCGACCTCCTTAGGGCTTCCGTTTCCCACCCTCCCCTCGGCAGATCCCATCCCACAGCCCCCCGACTCTCTACACCATTTTCCTCTCTCCATCCCCTCGTCTTCTCCAGCTCCGGTGGGGCACGTGCCCCAATTCCCTCTCCCGCAGTGGTCACGAGCCGCCCCTACCCGAACCTCCCCTGTCCGAACGCAAAACTCTCCCTCTGTCCCAGCGGAGGTCGGCAGTAAGACTAGAGAGAAAAGCACCAGCGGCACTAAGAGAGAGAAGCACCAGCCAGTCCTTTCCCCCACTATACTTCCTCCTCTTTTATGAAAACTAAATACTAACTTTCAGTTTATTAAAATTTGAAGACCCCTTTTCCGGTGTCTCACCAAAGTTTATTTGCACCTTCACTAATTATGTCCACAATGTTAATAAGAAATGGTCACTAGCAGGATAATCACTAGTGGGGTTTATGTGCTTATTTTGGTTTTTCATCAGAGAGAAACATTATTATCGCTGTAAAGTTAGCGGGCACTCAGATTTTCATCTTCTAGAAAAATGGCTTCAGACACACCTGGTCCCAAATCTGAATCCTAAAAATTTTAAATTAAAAAAAATTCATATACTCTAAAATTTTAAATTACTAAAAATTGAAACAGACAGGTGAATTGTGCATTTTCCGAATTAGATCTTTAGAAACTTTGTGCCTTTCAAACGACAAATAATTGTTCGTAATTTCGAGAAAGTTTACTAAGCTAACGGAAAATTCATTTCAGCTTCTTGTAGAATCTGAATTAAATTTGGCACTAAAAGATATAAGTTCTACTGCAATGCTCTTAACATCGTTCCTCCCATCATTAAACTTTGCAAGATGTGTAGCTGTGTATCTGAACGATGCTGTGTACGAAAGGATTCCACGGACTTACTTACTATAGAGATACTCGTAACACAAAACGAAAAAAAACAGCTCTCTTGCCCAACGACCGTTGAAGATCTTTAAAAAATACCATATTCATTAACTCGTGATTTATTGGGTAGCAATAAAATGATACAATTTTGATATTTTCTGAAGATGAGCTGTTAAAAATATCATCCCTTGACGACGACGTAAGAGAATGAAATAATTGCAGATATGTCATACTAAGGAAATAAAACTGCATTGAAAAGAAGCTTAAGATAGCCTCTTTCGGGGGAGAAACATGAAGAAAAAGTTGTTGGCAACCTTATGACGCAAAATTGCAAAGTCATACATGGAGATATGTTTTGAGCAAGAGTAATTAGCCCTCTCCAGCAATTATTTTGTGACCAACTCAAATAAAAAGTCAGTGCAGAGATTGAAATAGATTGAATAAATACTTTGTGGATGGTGTTTCTCCCGATTGTTTACTTACACAGGGATGCTGCCCGCTCTACTCCTTTACTGTACTCAAAGAAGTCCCCCTGACGATACCTTCCCTGTTTCTACATAACCCATGATCTCCAGCGTTGCTTATTAATTATTTTTGAAAAGTATATCGTTTTATAATTTAATAAAAAATTGGGAAATGGCTTCTTTACTTTGGTACAGTTCTAAATATTCATGCGCATGTTAATAATATTTTTATACTCCTTCAATAACTATAATCAAAACGTTCCCTAACGTTATAAATTACGTGTGCAAGAGTGTTTTATGTGCTCTTCCAGCTATTTATCTAGCGTGATTTTCGCATTTCCTTAAAGGGTTTTTCAATATCCTACACATTTTTAGCCAATTTCAACTCAAATGAAACTACGCTAAAACAGTTGCATTAATATTTATTTATTCTCTTTGCAAAACAAATAAGAATTAAATAAATGCTAACCACTAAGTCATAATTTTGGAAAATTTTTATGACTCATTTTTAACTGTTATTTATGCAATGTGCCCTCTTCTTTTACGTTTCTACTCCGCTCTAGCAATCACTTCAAACCTTCGCCGTATCCATCCTCCCCGCCTCTCCTCCCACACCACACTACCCCGGACTCCCACTTGGTGTGCTGAGTGTTTTATGACCCCCGTGGTCGACGGGAACGTTTATTTTTCTCTTCTCCTTCCGTCGTTACACCGTTAAGAAAAGAAAAATCGGCAAAATAAGGAAGAAGAGCAGGAAAAGGAAATTTCATCTCTGGCATTTTATTTGCGATTAAGGGTCCAATATTGGAAGGGAGTTTTTTGTGTGAGCTTTTCTTCTCCACATTTTCGCTTATCGATTTCCATCGCGGCTTTTGTATGGCCTTATGTAGAATCAGAAGTGATGACAGGAGGTTACCGTGCTTGATCTCACCACGCAGAATTCACGGCATTCGAATCCCCAATCAGGCTGGTGAATAGAGTATTGAGTGCAGTATGGTCACCACAATGAAATCAATCAAAATTCAATGTTAAAGACTTTATTGCATTCTCCTACTTATTCTGTGGTGGTTTTGGTTAGCAGTGAAATTTGGGTCAATATCATATGAAGAGTACACCACATGACGCCTAATTACATAATTATAAAAAAACGTTTTCAATTATTACTAACTCAATTTTCTAACAAATAAATGCGCCGCTTCAAAATGTCGAATATATTATAATATAAGAGAATATTGAACATGAAGGGTTTTAATTGCAAGAATATTAGACCAGGGTGCTACTTTACAATATGTCCTTTAAAAAGCTGAACTTTCAAAATGTCTTCATAATTGATCCATATTCTGAAAAGACTGTGGTTATAAAAAAGGAATAAATATTTAAAAAGGTTTACGTATCATGCAACAAAGCTCTGTTATTTCCACTCTGACCCCGGAAGCTTAAACTCTAAAACGCAAAGCGGCTTAGTTTCTTCATAAGAGTCACTATCATTCCCTCATATGAGCTCCTATCATCTTTTAATTTATGTGCTATAGATATTCCTTTCTAACTCTAAGAAAACGCCATTAAAACCGGCTTAGTCTATGGCTTTCACGACAAAATTACTGCATAGTATGAAATTCGGTGGTCCGAGAATTGACTAAAAATGATTCCACGAACAAAATTTGATTTCTGTTATGGATTCTTTATACTCTAATAGTCTCTACGTAAAATACTATTGGTAAATGTATATACATACAAACATACATTTTATTTCATTATTACGTTTCCATAAGTTACATAGTGCACTAAACTAAAATTATCTACATGAGTGAATCAATAACATGAGTTCGAAATTAATCTGTGTACAAAGGTTTTGGATCGCCAAGATCATCGGCCCAGGAAGTCAAAAGATCCGTGGTTCAGTTCTAGTCAAGATCCGGTCAAGAATAAAATGTTTGCGCTTGCGATCTTTTCGATACCACCTTCCCCACTATTCCTGTGTGTGTGTTTTATTTTATGTATGTTCCGATTTCTGCTCCATGTAAGAATGTTTCATATAAATGAATGTGTTCACCATTTGGCCATAAATATATATATATATATATATCATATTATATATATATATATATCATATTATATATTGATTGATTGATCATATGATATAGTCATTTTCTTGGAAAACCCACGAACGTGCACAATAATGTACACAAGCACAACAAACACAGAAACTAAAACATATAAAAGAGGGACTCACTGGTTCTCGAATTTTCGGTGGTTCCTAATTGGCGGTTTTCGGTGGCTGTTCCTAATGCCTCTTGAGAAAGGTGGTTGCACCACCGAAAATCGAGAACCAGTGAGTCCCTCTTTTATATGTTTTAGTTTCTGTGTTTGTTATGACTATTAGTGAATTTACATTATATATATATATATATATATATATATATATATATATATATATATATATATATATATATATATATATATATATATATATATATATATATACATATATTTATCAACTTAGACTGAAAATTTTTCACAAAGCAAAAGAACACTCACAAATGTAGTCTACGTTTCGACGGCGCGGCCGTCGTCTTCAGAATGCTGTTCTTGGGGGAAGGGTGAAGATGGTACGTATAACGCGGTGAAAGTCAAGGGACGAATAGGAAATGGAAAATGGGGTGAAAGGGGATCGGAAGGCGGGTATCGAATAGTTTCAATGGTCTCAGTTGAGCCCGGGATGATTAAATGAGTGAAGTGTCTTGATATGCACCATCTCCCGTATTATCATCCCTGTACTGCTGGCTGATTCAGGGAGGATTTAAATCACCGAAACGGAGAAGCAGTCATCAAAAGATTGGTCGTGGGAAGCAAAGTGGGCAAGAATGGGGTTGTTAAGGAATGTGGGAGAGTTAGTGGAGAAGCGGTGGTTGTTCATGCGAAGGGAAAGGGAGAGGGTGCATTCACCCACGTAGAAGGCGTTCTAAGTGGGTGAATACTTCACCATTCTTCGGAATGCGCCACTCTCCGCTCTAACCCTTAGAACAGTATTCTGAAGATGACGGCTGTGCCGCCGAAACGTAGATTAGATATGTGAGTGTCCTTTCTCGGTGTTTCTGTTTATAAATGTTTTAATAAAAGTTTTTTTTGTGTGCCTTCGCTGAAGGGCGCCCTTTTCGACGGATTATTTCGCTAATATTATCATTGTATACTACCAATCCCTCCGAGGAATAAATGAGTTCGCTAAATCCTTTCTTGCATATGCCTGTTTTTTTACTCTTAACTTCAATTGCCTTTTAGTAAAATTTTCTAAATCTCAACCTCTAAGACTATACAATACCGATATAACCATTCCCAATATTTTGAAGCGACAACTAATGTGAAAGCCTAGATACGAGTAAATACAGTCAGTGTACAAGGCTAACTTGAATACTTAGAAGAGCGGACATTAGCCCCTGAAGTGTTATTTTAATCACTGCTTCATTTCAATTTTTTTCTTGTTTGAATATTGCATATTCCTACACGGAGAGGGGATTTTGTTTATGTTTGATTAATACCCAAATTATGAATGTTAAAGGAAACTAGCTGAAGGATGTTGCAAAGTTTTCCAAGCAATATTTTTGGAATTCCGATGACAAACAAAATGCTTAGCTTTGCAACAACAGATTCTGCCTCGATGTTGTTATCTGGATCCTAACGATCAACCTAATTTTTTTACGAAAATTAATATCTTAACAGCCGTTCTCAATTGTGTGCTACTAATTTTTAAAACTATGATTGTTTTCTAAACCCTGTATTTCAATTTAAAGCTATTTCATGACTTTCATTTATAAAATAGCTCTTTTTATATATTATTCACATGGCTATGAAATGTGTCTGAACGTTAAAAAATGTTGCCTTTCCTGGTGAGAGTAATGAATTCAATTTTTTGAGCAAAGTTCAATTATTTACAGCAACAAAGTTCTAATGGCCTAAAGCGTAATTCATTTTTTACATATCTCCTAGAAAACATGGTATGCAAATATAAAAACATTTTTAAATATGTTAATTTAGCAATTAATGTGCCTTTTTTGAATTTTTCCTACAGCTCTTATTGTTAATTAATCTTAATGATTCTTAATATTTAATGATTTTACTTGGTTGACAATAAGGACACAGTACTCGTATAACGTGAAGATTTTAGAATTCACAAAATCGAGGAGAAGTATCTACATAAATATATGAAATAATCATCTTTGAGCAATGGAATAGTTTTGTTAGAAATGATCGAGCTCTCGGAAGGTCAGTGGATATGAAAAGTTTAGGTTTATGGTATATATCCATCAAACATATTTCCAAAAAAATAATATATATCCAGAATATATTTTTTCTTCCGCATTTATTTCATTATGTATGACCTAGATTGCGACCTACAAGTGATCAGGTGAAGTATAGAGGACACACAGTATTATACAAGGTTTTGGAATCTGTCCGCGGCGACCCAAATTTGCTTTAGAGGGTCTTAACTGGTGAAGGCTCATTAGTTAATGGTTATAACGTGGGAAATAAAGCTAAATCATCCCAATGGAAGCTGCAGCACGAGCCAAGACCAAAAAAACCGCGCCATTTGGTCGAATGTGAAAGCTTTCTTCACAGTTTTCTTCGGTTTCAGGGGAATAGTGCATCATGAGTTGTTGCCACAGGGTAGAACGGTAAATAATGAATATTATCTGCATTTTATGCGCAATTTGCACGAAGCAATCCGCCACAAACGCCCGGATTTGTGAAAGAACAAGAATTGGCTTTTGCGCCATGAAGACCCTCTTGCAAACTATTCGTTATTTGTGCGCGATTTTTTGTCCAAAAACAACACACTAATGATACCGCAGCCACCGTATCTCCCAGATCTAGCCTCCAGTGACTTTTTCTTTCTCCGGAAACTGGAGAGGCACATGTAAGGACGACGCTACGCTATGATTGACGACATAAAGACTGCATCGAAGGAGGAGCTGAACAAGATCACAAAAAATGATTTTTTGGAGTGCTTCGGGAATTGGAGAAAACGTTGGTGCAAGTGTATGATATCTAATGGGGAATACTTTGAAGGGGACAAAATTCGTGAATAAATAACTAATTTTTGAAAAAAACCCATAAGTCGTGACACCTTTTAAAAATACCTCGTATACAAGTTAGAGAAGAGGATGGGGAGGTGCTGGTAAAGTGAGAGGTGGGGAAAGAGAAGCTGGTGTCTGTGTGTGTGTGTATGCGTGGGAGGGGGAGAGTGTTGCTGGGTATGGCGTCAAGGGTGAGAGGGGCTATAAAACAGAGGGAGATTCAGGAGGGGGAGCGGGAGCAATACATCAGGTCATTATCAACAGGAAATTTCCAAGCGTTCCAAGGCATCTAACCTTAAACCTTTCTTCTGAAAATGTAAAATCTCAGGAAGAAAGTCACTTGTGTAGCTCTGCCCATTAGGTGCTTGAGCAAATGGGAAAAAGGATTTCTGTTTTTGAAACGGGTAGTACAGGTAGTCTTTCACACGTTCACGGAATTTCCTCCCAATTTGTCCAATGTAAATAGCAGAGCTCTCACAACGCCGTTTATACACTCGACTTTTTCCCATGATGGGAATTTTGCCCTTGGGGTTAGATAAGCGATTTCCTAAGTTATCTCTATTGAAGAAGACTAGTTTTATTCTGTTCTTTGGGAGGGTCCTGGTCTCTTTACGAAATAAATTCTCCAAGTTTTGTCTACCATGGAAATTGACTAGAAAATGGATGTGACGGCTATATTTTAAAATTTTTTCTTATGCAATTTTTCAACTAATTGGGAGCTGAAACCATTGTTTTTAGCTATCATTTTTATTATTTGTGGTTCTTTTTCTGTATTTTGTGGGGCAAGAGAATACAAGTGAAACGGTGGACCATTGAGTTGAACATCGCTAATTTTTGTGGGAAATGACATGTTGACGTGAAGTGAATGATGTGTCCGCTATAAGTATCTTTCCTTAAAATGGAGAAGTCCAGTTGTCGATTATTTTTAGCGATAGAAATGTCTAAAAAATTAATGGACTCGTTAAGTTCTTTCTTCATTGAAAACCTAATGTTTTTGTCTAAGGAAATTAGAACTACCAAGAAGCTGTCGAGTTGCCTTTATGAACCTGCTCATGCACAAAATATATCGTCTACGTAACGGTGCCAACAGACAATGTTGTTCAATAATTCGTTGTTCAATAAGTTGGTAAATGAGGACACAAGAACATTTTCTACCTGGTCCATATAGATGTTCGTTAGTAGAGGAGATGCAGGGGATCCCATGGACAGACCATGAGTTTTTAAGAACTATTTGTCGTTGAACATAAAATAGTTCTGGGATACACATGTTTTTACGAACAGACACAACTTACTACTCACTGAAAATGGAACCCCTTTCCGGAAAAGAATTTCTTCGGCTAACTAGAGGGCTTCTTGGGTGGGGACACTCGGAAAAAGACTGCAGACGTAGAAAGAGACGAGGATGCACGTGTGAGGGAGGACTAACTCAGCAAGGCGGCTGGCCAGATCGGAGGAGTTTTCGATTCCAAATTTTTGGGCGAAGATGGTGTTTGCTTCTTTTCCCATGTGGTGATTTTGGGACCCAAACATTGGAAACCACCGGTCTGATGGAAATATCTGGTTTGCAGGTTTTGGGAGATGAAAAATCTGGGAGCTTAGAGGTTTATTTGCACTAACCTAAGCACTGCGTCTGGTTGGAAAATCACTGGGGAGGATTTAATTGCTTTGATTTTAGTTGCTGGATCACTTTCGACTTCTAGATTATTATTGAGCACTTTCCACTACTTAATATAACTGTCTGTTCCCACCGAATTTCCATTATCAGCCTTCAAAATCAAGAGGTTTTCGTAAGCCATAGATTTCTTAATTGATTTCAAAGTGGCCTCACAGTCCACTGTCAAATTCTTTAACTCAATGACAGTAATTGGGACATTTTGGATATTAATCCATGCTGTTTCCGGGAATTGCCGAAGCGTAGTTTAGTTGATGGACAACTGTTTCGCTCCTAGTCCTGGAGGTGTCTTCGGCTCGAAGTGGTCTTCCTTCCCTTCTTGATGACGTTCCCTCTTTACGCTTGGCTTGCAGCTGCCCTATGATGTAATCAATCACCTGCTGTGCTTTCGGTTTTTTAGCCCGTCGGTAAAGGAGGATCCAATCAACCCCTTTTCCTGTCCAAAGGGGATTGATTGGTCATATACCGGTCCCGTTGTTGCTCTTGGGCGTTTGTATCTTTCCCAGGAGACAGGATTTAGGCCGCCGATCAACCGGAGGTGTTCTGCCTTTTTTCTTTCAAGCTCCTCATAAAAAGCCATTGCGTGAGTCTCAATGACTTCTCCAACAGGCGTAGCATTAGTTAGTGCGTGGAGGATTTCTGCGGCATACTTCCATTCAAGTTCAAAAATACTGTCGAGTGCCCCTCTTTCCGTCACCTCCATATGGTGGAAGGCCGCGGAGTCATTCTTCTACTCCATGCCGGTGAGGCGTATATCAAGATTGGGCAAATTACCGCCACGTATAGATACGTCTTCGTCTTGATGGAGAGAGACAGATACCGCAGCAGTGGCGTGAGTTGTAGTCGTCTTCCTCTTTCCTTCCTGGTGGCAGCGAGGGCGTGACTTTTGAATATCAGTCTTTTATCAAGTATGACGCCTAGATAGGTCACCGCTTCTTTCCACGGCTCCTCCTCGGTGCCCACGAGGATTTCTCCCGGTTCTCGCAGTACTCCAGGTGAAAATAGAATCGTCTGCGTCTTCGCGTTGTTGACGCTGAATTGCCACAGGGCGCAACATTCTAGCAGTTTGTCAACTACTCACTTCAGGTACGCTGCCGCCATGTGTGCTCTCCGTGAAGTGGTCACGATTGCTTCATCGTCCGCATACAGGGCAACCATGGTATGTAACCCATGGTCCACCGTGTATAGTTTAAAAAGTATTGGTCCCATCACCGATCCTTACGGCAGCCTGCGTAGACCTATTCCGGCTGTGACGGCACGTGTCCCCAGGCGACACGGAAAGTCCTTCCTGCCAGGTATGATGTCAGTTAGCGCCGCTGCCAATTCGGAAACCGCAGTTGTGCAAGTTTCCGCCAGAGACCTACGTATCAAACCCGGTCGAAAGCTTTCCTGATGTCAAAGAACGCCGCCGTTGAGCAGCATTTCCAATTGAATCCGGCCATCACCCCTTCCACGAGACGGACGATCTGGTGTGTGGCAGAATTTTCCTCCCAAAAACCGTACTGTGAAGCCGAAAGGATAAAGTAGGCCGCAAATTGCTTCAGGAAATGTGGAAGCAGTACCCACTGAAGCAGCTTTCTCAGGGTCACTAGCAGGGCGATCTGATGGTAGTTCTCTACGTTCCGGGCTGACTTCGGGGGGTCCGGCAGTCCGGCAATGACCTGCCGATTTCCAGAGGGCCGGAAAATTTCCCAAGAGGAAGCATGTCATGAAGTGCGTAATAAGAGGAGCAGCAAGCGAGACAGGCATCTGTCGAAGGGCCTCAATGTTGTCCTCTCCTAGTCCTTTCTTAACGCGTAGTCGTCCGATGACTGCTCTCAGGTCCTTTTCGGTAACCTTTGGTGCCGTCATGGTGCTCTCCTCCGTTGTTTCGTCCTCTTCAGGAAAGTCAGTAGGGCCAACTGGTACCAGTGGATCCGGTGCCGAGGTGAAAGTAGGCTTCAGCATAGTTGCTGCAAATTTTGCATTTCCCTCTTCCGTGATAAGAGGGCCACCAGATGAGTCGATCGGTGGGTCGATCATAATTTTGTGCTGAAGAGAAGCTGCCATTTTCCAGATGCTCCCATCTTCGGTCCGGAGGGGTGTAACCTTCCTTTCCCACGGTCTTTTGCCTGTGGTACACGATGAGCTACCTCACGTAGGCTCGTTTTCTTCTGAAACGTGCCCCGTCTGCGGTACATTTAGTTTTTTGAAATCGTCGTCGAAGCCGATTTCTTTCACAGATGCGGCGAAGGATGAAAGATGGCAGCGTCTGATGTCCAGAAGGTTGGGTAGCATTTCAATGGCACGGTTTTCTGTAGTACTTGATCCACTCCAGCTATTGTGACAGAAGCGTATTCGTCCAACATAGCTTGTGACGTCAGTGGCGGCGGCTGTTCTGGTTCAAATGTCGGACAGGATCTCTTTGTAATCTGCCCAGTCTGTTTTATCCAGGCATCGTACCTTCCGTGGGGGAAGTAACATCGGATAAAATCTCAGATATGCGCAGACTGGGGAGTGTTCACTGTCCAACGTCGGCGTCACCAAGAGAGAAAGTGAACTCGTGAGCCTGCGGAGTAGCGAAATGTCTAATAAATCTTATATGTTGCCGTGGTGGTGATGCGTTGGTCCAAGTGGACCCGCGACGCGTACTCCTTTATTCTGAGCCAATGAGAGTAGCGCTTCACCCCGAAGATTCGGTGATATTGAATGCCATGTAGCATTCTTTGCATTTAGATTCCAGAGAAAAAGCGACGGCCGTGACCGGAAAAGATGACGTAGAAGTCTCGTGTGACTAGAGGTCGTTTTGGGGAAGATAGAGTGCCCCACTGTGAGAGAGCCGAGCGAACTATCAACTTCAACTGCTGTCGCCTCTAGTTGCAGTCCCGCTGGTAGGTCAATTTTTCTCGCAGCCAGGTCGAGCGAAATGAGGACCGCCGTGCCCCCTCTTTTCTGCCGGTCGTCTCAGTAAACTGCACAGCGTGGAGCGCCATATGATGCCCCAGGACGGAGATGAGTCTCTTGCAGACAAGCGATTGAGATTCTAGCCGTCCGCAGGGGTCTTATGCTTCAGAGCGCCGCCGACATTCCACGTGACCAGCATGATAGATTTATCCGCTTCTAGCCTATGATCCATTTTGAATTAGGAAGACAGCAGTCAGGGCGTCAGTTTAAGCTTGCATCTGTTGTTGCAATAGTGCAGCAGAGGACGTCAGTGCTTCCAGGATGGTGTAGAGCCAGACACCAAAGATGGAGTCGGTATCTTTCAGTCTGCAGCCCGCCTCTTCTGGAGAAGAGGAATTTTTATTTCTTCCGGCGTCTCCCAAACAACCGGAGCAGGTGTCGAAAACGGATGAAAATCGAGGCGCTTTCGTACGGTTGGGCGTTGGGTCGCGTTAGCTGGGTGTCCCGGTTTCCACGCGTTTAAAGTGCCAAGTATCTTCTGGTGATGAGAAGGCAGATCTGTTTCAACGGCGGTGCTCTTCTCCCCCTGGGTTGGTGCACCTTTCCTTCGGAGGCTGGCCATCTTAATCTCCTTCTGCTGGGTGTAGACAGGGAAGGCCCTGAAAATTTAGGGTGGTATCCTCCACAGTTACCGCAAGGAGTCTTCGTCCTTTCCTCGTCCGGACATTAGATGCCTTCATGTGCACCAGCACACTTGTAGCATCGTGGAGCTGCCATGCAGTTGGAAGATGCCTGTCCAAATCAGGCGCACCGGTAACACATTCATGGCTCCCTGTGCTGATATTTTGCCACCCTGACACGGGAATTGCCGATGTATCTTATAGCAAGCATTTCCTTTGTTTGCTGTTTAGGGTTTTCCTTGACAACGACCAGGAAGAAGGTTCCCTACCTCACCAGATGTACCCGTTCCACCGGAATCCCCATGGCATCAATGTCCTCTTTAAGTAGCTCGACAGGGTAGGTGGACGGAAGTACACGTACCGCGTAGAAATTGGCTCGTAGCGATTTAGGGCCCCAGATCGAGAATTTTGCATTTGACTGCACCGAAAACTGCTTTACGGCCGCATAATCAGCCGCTGTCTTCAACTGAAGTCTAGTCGAGGCGGCCATGTGGAGTAAGGCCGCGTGGTCCACTACGTCGTATATGATGAGTGCTGAGGGACGCGGTTCCTTTTTTTAGGCTTGTCGGTGAGCCAGATGGTGCAGATGAAGTCTCAGCCTCGATCGCCACGGGAGCAGAAGAGATGTCCGTGTCCGGGTATGTTGCGATCGGTTTTTATTACTCGTGCATACCGGGTGCTTATTAGCTGCTTCTCCACTGGAAAAAAATGGTGCACTGCGCTTTCCGGCAGTGCACCATTGGGGTTCTTTGACGTGTTTCCAGTGGTCTCCGAATTTCTCAGCAGTGACTGGAGGCCCATTCTGATGTGTGGGAACCTCCATGCTAAGAGCACCCAGGTACGAAGAAGTATTTTCCGGACGCTGGTCCAAAAGAATTCTTTTAATATCCGCTGGTGCCGGCAGTATGCCCGAGTTGGGCGCCTCGCTGCTATGTCCCTCGACTCTTCCACGTTATCAGTAACTGGGGTAAGAAGTATCCAGTAGAATAGTTCAAGAGAGGCCTACGTCGAAATCCCAGTGGGTTTTCCAAGAACGTATGCTGCTTGAAGAAAACTCCGGAGACCGACTGATCGACCGACTCCAGACCGACTGATATATCGACTCCGACCGAACGACCAAAAGTGATCTGTGTTGCAATTTGGCCGCTATATATAGGAGATGCTGGCTGGCTGGGAGCTCTCTAATTGACTCTTTCTTGGCGGCGAGTGAGAATCACAATTTTCCAAGCGGACGTTAGAGTGTAGCTGTCCTCACGGTTGAACTTGTTAGGATTTTTCATTATTTCCCCCGCTTCTCTAATAAGTAGCGGAAAATAACGTCTTTCTCTGGCCAACACTCTTGTCTGATCGAACAGGATCGAATGTTCGGGTTCCATCTAAGCATGTTCGGCAATTGCCGAAAGTCGGCACTGTTTTTATCTGTGCCCTTTGACGTTCCTTAGTCCTGCATCTGGTGGATCTTTCATTATGGCCGACATATGACTTCCCGCACGTGCACTTAATCTCACCTTCGTGCATGAGATCGGGGATTTGGTCTTTTGGTTTAGGTAATATTTCGCCGATTTTCTTGGCTGTTGAGCTCCTAGTTATTATGTTGTGCTTCCGTAGTAACTTGCTCATATTTTTAGCCGTTCCGGTGACATACGGGATGGTAGCATATGCCGGTCTACGGTAGACCGGCATACGACTTTTGAAAGAGATCCGGGCTAACCGGAGTAAGGGATCTCTAGCGTTGACTCAACTTAGTGTCTTACCTATATATATATATATATATATATATATATATATATATATATATATATATATATATATATATATGTTATACTACGTCCCAATTCCTCACCTATGAGCGGGAAACGAAATTTGCGCCGTGGGGAGTCTGATGGGTTACAACATTGGGGGAGAGGGTTTTGGAGAGGAAGGTCTAAGTAGGGTGGGAAATAGAGAGCACAAGCTGGTTGTAAAGCCGTTAAGAAGGTCGAATGATTTCACTCCTCCAGCGATTGTCGTATATAAAAGTTCGCCTCCTCATCTGTCTCATCAGTGGCAGTGCTCTTTCTCCTACGGTACCGGGAGGAGAGGGGAAAAAAGACTGCCGAGGTTAAGCACCCATTAAGGCAAAGCAAAGATCAATGCAGCAATTGAATACTCCCCAATTATAATCTCTCATCACAAGATCACCAATTAAGAGGGACAGCTGATGTATAAACTGATTTAAATAGCAAGAAGGAACAAAAATAGCTTCATTCACCAATTATTTTGCTGTACGGACGCCTGATCCAGCAGATGTTGGTTAGAATGCTGTCATCGTGACTGAAAGTAATCTAATAATGCACGCGTTGGTTATCGTTCGCTGTTTTAAAAAATCCATGGCTTTTGATTTATGTTCTTTTTATTTCGATTATATAATTAGAAATTGCATTGATTTCTTTTAAGTTTTTTGTTATTTTAATTGTTGACGTTAAAATTATTTTGATAGGAAATATATTATTTAGACGAAGTTAAAAGTTAGGTAACTTTTTTCGTTTTTTCTTCGCTTGATTTTTCAATACAAAGTTAATACATTTTTCTTAACGGTGCTCGAATGCAGTTATACCATTTTTGAAAATCGATTGGTCAAGTCCCGCAACACAATTATTAACAGCATCAATAACTACCTCGATTATCACAAATTCTTTACCTCCGCGCCATGTTTTCGGTAAATAACCAGGTAATAGCCCATGGGGAACAACTATCGTGAATGTGGCAGATGGGGGAACCATTCGAACTACAATTCGAAGAATTCATCCATCTCAACTGCTGATGAATGGGCAGGTTCGTTTTCATGGTGAAACGATTTTCGGCGTCGAATGATTCGTTTCCTTCGCTAAGTGAGAGCGTTTATTTTCAATTCATCGGGTAAACATTGCAATAACTCTATGTAGTACTGACTTACGATGATCACCCCCCTTTTCCAGGTAATCAAAAAAAATAATTCCTTTCGAATATCAAAAAACAATCAAAATTAACTTATTTGTCGATAAAATTGTTTTTGTCTTCTTTGGAGTTGATTCACGTAGTCCAATCCATTGTTTCGACGATCTTTTACCTTCAAGAGAGTAGCGGTGAGTCCAGGTTTAATCAACAACTTAAATTGACACAGAAATTGGCTGGGATTTTGCTAGTAAAACGCCAAATTGTCGATTGAATGATCGTACGTTAGTAAATGTGGCACCCACGTAGCACAGAACTTTTCCATTCCCAAATGTTAATGTAAAGTATTGCGTACCCAGTCAGTTGTCATTCTTGTAGCCTCAGCTGTCTCATTCACTTTTAATCTGCGACTGTCTATCACCAAATTATGATTTTTTCAATAATTTCGGGAGTTTTGATCTCAACTGGACGTCCTGAACGTTGTTGGTCAAAAGTATTCATGCAACCTTTCTTAAATTGGGAAACCCACTGTTTCACTTTTGATTATGATAGAGAACAGTCTTTCAGTGATGGCCGCTGAACCCGCTCTCCATCTTGCCGGCCAAAAAATTCATATATTACTTGCCAGCATTCCCCCGAATTCTGTGTAATTTTCCCCTGTGGGAATTGGGCGCTCTCAGCCTCCGATTTTTTTTGTACCGCTCTATGCTCAAGAGTGCGCCGGAGGGCAGTTAGTACTGTTACTGACGTTCTTATTTGTACTTGTTCATAAAAATTCGTTCCCTGAAGGCTTTCCCTTTTTGTTAGGTTAACATTTTATATTTCATTCCTAGTTTTATATTTCTGCTTCTTGTAAACTGCACTTCCACTTCATTCATGTTTCTTTCTTTCAATGCCATGCATTTCTTATATGCAATGGCCGATAAATGTGAGAGTTCACTCACCAGAACGGTTTCTACTTGCCCACTTGGGCAGTCAATGAACATTTCGGGAGCCTTACCATGTGAAATCCAGTTCCTCTTTAATTTGAAGTGGTGTTAGATCTTTTGAATAGACGTATTTGAAGACCGCACGCTTCTCTGATTTTTCCATTTTCAGTAAGCAATTGGGGCATCTTGTCCAGTCGGCTCTCAAATGTAAACTAAAAGAGCAATATACCTTAAAATGTACATCATCATTATTATCTGCAGCTCTACAGCCCGGTGTGTGCTTTGGCTTCCTCTATGATATGCCTCCATTCAGTTCTTATTCTTGCTTTTTCCTTCCATCTTGTAACTCCCATTGCCTTCAAGTCATCCTCCACATCCTGTAGCCATCTCTTCCTTGGTCTACCTCTTCTTCTGACTCCTTCCATCTTGCTATTAAGTATCAGTTTGGGCATTCTGTCATTTTCCATCCTTTCTACATGCCCCAACCACGCCAGCCGCAGTGACTTGGCAAATCTAACTATGTCTTCCCTTCTAGTAATTCATTTATCTCCATGTTCATTCTAATTCTCCATCTCTCTCCTTCTCTAATTGGGCCATAGATTCTCCTTAAAATTTTTCTTTAGAATTTTCTAAGTGTTTCCTCATCCTGACTTGTTAATGTCCATGTTTCAGCTCCATAAGTTACCACGGGTCTAATAAGCGTTTTATAGATCTTCATTTTTGTGTTCCTTGATAGTAACATTAATTTGAGGATTGTTACATTTGCAAAGTATGGCCTGTTACCTTCCATTACCCTTTGGTTGATCTCCGTGGATATCTTGTTTTCATTGTTAAGTCTTACTCCTAGTTAGGTTAATTCCTTGACACCCTCAAAATCATAATTCCCAATTATTATGTTTTGTAGGTGCCGCTTGCTCTGATGAGCTGACATTTTCAAGTATTTGGTCTTCTCTTCTCTAACTTTCAGCTCCACTTCTTTACCAGTGTTTTCTAAAATGTTAAACATTTCCTTTAGGTCATTCACAATTCGTGCAATTAGTACTATAAGATCTGCATATGCGAATCCTTGCTGGGATGTATGCACTATGGTCCCTCTTAGTTTCAATTCTTTCATTGCATTATATAGGGCCAGGTTGAATAACGTGGCTAAGAGCGCATCTCCTTGTCTTACCCCAGAGGTCAATTTAAATGCTCTACTTGCTCTACCCCTAATAAAGGCTTTACATTGTGATTCATGCAATGTCAATTGAACCAGTCTAATCAGTTTCCTTGGAATATCATAATCTCTCAACACACGCATCATCTCTTTCGTGTTCACCCTGTCGAAGGCTTGTTTGAAGTCAATGAAAATGTACATACAATCTAATAATATATTGCACTATAGAGTAAAGGCCAAAAATGTCATCTAATGTCGCCTTCTACAGGTCGCCTGTATAGGTCAGGTCGGAAACCTTTCCTCCAGCTCAACGTATGCCTCTGCACGATGAATATTTCTGGTTTTCTAGAAATATATTTCTTTTATGTTTTCATATAATTCTCCCAAACATTATATGACGGTATAATTCAGATATAAAAAGTAAAAAATCGCAGAGAAAGACCTTATTTAAGGCTCTCGAGTGGGAACGAGAGGTTTCCTATTGCCAAATTGTAATTTTCCATTTCTCTATCATCCTATTAATCTTTCCATCCTCCTGTTTTCTATATCACTCTATGTTGATTTCCGAATGGTGGTTTCGTTTTTGCCTCTCGTCCTTTTTGTCCAGTCTTAAGTCGAGAAAACGATCTTCCCATCTGTTTCATTTTCCGCCGCAATGGCAAAGATAATGATGTGATTGATTCGGTAGAGATGGGGAAGTAGAAATCTCTTTGATATCAATGAAAAACACTTTTAGAGATAATATTAGGGAGGAAATGACTTTCAATTCTGTTTTCATGCGATGTTATTATTGTTTTGGGATACACAGCGAAATACTGAAACATGAGACGATATGAATAAATCTCAGTTCATGAAATCCTTTTATTACTTAATTCTCTTTTTCAGGATGAATGCTGTAATCTAAACATCAAAGTATAAAAGTTTAAGTAGGCACCTCATAGAATAATTCAGTGTATTTTTATTGCCAGGATATTAGATATTGTATGTTAACCTAATCAATCAATTCAATAGTCGTAAGTGTTACTCTCGCAAAAGTGCGCTTGAAATAGTATTGTGTTTAACAGCTCTGGAAAATCACAGGCTTCGTTGCACATGGATAATTTTTTTTTATTTACAAGTCAAAACTCTACCTTTAGTGGTGAACACAGTGAACTCTTTTATGCTAACAAAATGTAATCTACTTTAATTAGTATGCAGGTAATATTGTCAACTTTGAGAGAGCATTTCCCACCAATAATAATAATTTAATCATTCCAGGAGCTGGTACATAAAGAACAGTATTAGCTTTTATACTAGTGATGTGAAAGCAATAGTAATTCTTTGACACCGTAAAAGCTATTTATACTGAGGAATTTATATGTGTTTACTTAGAAAGTGAAAGTGATACGATCGTTTTTACTATTACGTATAGGCAAATGCTTTAAAACTTTAGAGTTGGAAAAGTTTGGACATTTGGAGATCATACACTATGAAATCGTCAGAGGCAACACATGATGGGAGGTTATTTATGTGCAAAAGGAACAGCAATGACCATAACACTAAGTATAAGCAGCAAAAAACTCTTAACCTGGCTGTACCTATAAAGTCATAATCAGCTATTTATGACAAGAGAAGTTAATACGACTTCACGAATCCACAGACAATTAGATTACTACTGTTCGATTTCTCTTGGAGTTTATGGTATACCTCTCTTCCACTGCTGTCGGAGAATAAGACGTTAAGGTCAATAAATAACGTTATTTTCACAAAAGGTGCGATTGAAGTGACATTATCCTAGTATAATCGCGGTTCCTGATAAAATCTAACGAAGTTCCAAGGTCCAAAATGTGGTCACGATTTTGTATTTTTTCGGGTCACTCTACGAATATTGACTCCACAGGAGATCGCATACTGTTAGGAAGACATATTTATTTCAGAAAAGCACTCAATGATTTCGATGCGTACAACTTATCAAAGGGATTCATAAAAATTTTACTTTTTGGTTTATTGTTAAAAATAAAGTTGTTTACTTCGAATAATAGCTTCGATGTTCATTTGAATGGGGACTTCAGAGGGTCTTGTACACATAAATCAGCGTGATGTGAATCTAGGTAAACAGACATTTCGCAACCGTTTTGGCATGTTTTTGGCATTTTGCACGTGGAAAATTAATTGCCAAATGTACAACACTGGTACACAATTTTGGAAGAAGTTCTTAATATGGATAATTTACCTTGTTATGCATGCAAATTTTCTGCCCAATATTTAGCCTAGCTTAGCAAACAGAGATATTTCTGAATAACTTGATTGGATATGTCGTGTGACCGTCAAGATAAATACCGCAAGCAGCAGAATTTGTAGTAAGGAAAATGCACTTGTGTTCGAGATATCTGAAAGTTTAATGGTCTATTTCCTGTAAATCAGCAAACATAAGATATATGAGCAGGCCTTTTGCGTGCATAATGTTACAAACTGTGTCGTATTCTCGTGTATCATAAAGAGACATTCTTTCAGAATGTGTCACAAAGTCATACGATAGTTAATTCGTAGACGCCCATGTCGGCATCATTTTTCACAATTCCTATTTTAGATCAAAATGTCTAGATAAAAAATCTTATCTAGACACTTCGCCTCGTTCTACATGCGTCGCTGTACCCCCGAATATTTCAACTATTTATGACGTACGACCAGTTTTTTTTAAATAATGCATTATATAGTTCCATTAACTAATTTATAAAATTAAAATCACACGAAAATAAATGATCCACAATTTCAACATAATGTTGACTTGAACGGTCAAAACGGTAATTAATCATTTAAATTAAGAATAAATATAAGAAAAAAAGTTTGGGGGCGTTATCCAACCGACAGAAAAAATTGTACCGCAGAGAGCAGACGGAGGAAAGTTAAATTATCTAATCAAACAAAATGAGTCCCGCATTCTTTAATAATTTTTAGGATTAGGCTCACCAGTTAGTGGTGTATTCGCATATAATATGGGTACACAGCCTCCATATCGCTACCATGAAGGTATTTCGTGTACCTTGTATATGAAGGGGTTTTGGTGGTATGTCGGAGCAACGGAGGTAACGGAAACGGAAAATGAGGGAGAACTATGGTAGCAAGAGCTATGTGAAAAACATTATGTCAACGATTTCCAGTTGAGGACAAATCGCACAGAGTTGGGAAATAGAGATATAAAAAATAATGAGAAAGGGGGAGTAGGGGCAAAGGAATAAAGAGGCAAAGGAAATCGCGGGAAAAGAAAATGCCCGCTTGGCGAGGATAAAAAACCCGTCGAAGAGGAGCGTACAGGGCAAGAAGGTACTAGAGGGATCGGCGGGGCATCCCGTTAAAGTTAGGAATAGAGTGTATAATAAATAATTAAACAGATGACTGTTTCCAAAACTCTGTATTTAGGAGAGAACATGAGCATATATTGGGAGGTATTCAGCAGGTGAAGATATAGAAACGGGCACTGTGACTTTGTTGAAAAGAATACAGTTTAGAATTATTAATAAGCACGAACGAGAGGGCAATATTAACGGTTGTTTTATGAGGACAGAAAGCCAAAAGTTAAGTGAAACTAAAGAATGAATCATTAGATTTTAACATACATTTATGTGTACAAATTACTTGAAAGGATCACGGAACTTCGGAGTCTTCCATTGAAATCATTATTCTCTCATTGCGGTCTACGAAGGAAATGTAATGAAATGATAAATGTAAGTACAGTATATCGTTATAAGAATTATACTGCTGAATAGAAAGATAATTGGTGAAGGAAATTAGTTTGTAAAAATTTGTAACTTGCATCGGAGAATGAAAAAAACTCTATGTGCCATATGTTCAGCCAAAAATGGCAGTAGCGCAAAAACTTCACGTTAAAGGACCCTTGTAGGAAGAAAATGTTTGATTTTAACATCGTCCCAGGAAATATGCGCTTAGGATGTTTAGGCCGATCCTTAGTAAATATTTTCATTCGTAATGGAATTCTAAACACTTTTACCAGACTAGACTCTGACTGATTTTGAAGTCAACATTAATTATTTTTTAAATAAATATTTAATTAAATTAAATATTTATAGTCTCCAATTGCTTTCATGGCATGCAAAACTTAATTTCACCCCACCACAAATAAAGTTTCACCGTTTGTACATTTATCTTCCTGTATATATAAGTTACATTCTCTAATTTTTTCATATCACCCCTACTCTCTTTTCCAAAGCATTTGATCTACGCTATCACCTTGACCCTAAGTTCAGGTATCGAAATAATGGTGTAAAAATAAAAACAAAAGAAACATACTTGTACTTAATAATGCCAAACGTTACTTTATGGAAATTATTAATTATTTTCTAAATGGTTAAATTTTAAGATGTCCTATCAACTCGTTCATGAAATATCTTTAAAAATACGTCCACTTTTCTCACAATTACTGATCAAATATAAAATTGCCTCTCCTACGTTAATTTTTAACTTATTAAACTACTATTTACCTCTTACATAGTTATCTTACTTTTGGAAACCTGAAAAATATCAACATGGGGGATACTTACAACGTCATTAAAATAAAGAACTTAAAAAGAAAATAAACTTATAACTTTTATTAAGTGACCTAGAAACGTATGGTGAACATGAAATGATATTGTTGATTCGTCGATAAATTCTGTGACATGATTTATTATACAAGGGTGGTCTGAACAGTTTCCGACCTAACAATTATACAATACATTTTTCCGAAATTTTCTGGGTTCGAAGCTTTTCAGACCACCCACGTATCTTGTTTACATGTGTATTCCTCGCTGAAGTACGTAAAGAGTAAAATTCTGCAGCATGTTTTCAAATTGGTGACTAATTTCGAATTGTTTGAAGAACAAAAGGAAATCAAAAACCGTTTTCATTATTCACCTCTATCATTTTAAAAACCCTCCTTCAGCCCCTCAATGCCCGACGGATACTGTCATAATCTTGGGTCAAATGCCTTGAGAGGAAACCTAAAGGAAAAACCTTAAGAACGGAAAAGAAAGTCTACCTAAAAAACAATAAGTTCCCCTTCAATTTAATTTCTCGAAACATCAAGTCCAGATTCATATAAAAGATGCTTCGCCCACGCCTTATTGCATTGTTATCGGATGGGTTCCGAAGAGCTAAGAAACGATGTTCCGCCTGAGGAAGAATTTTGCGAACGGAACAGCTACCGCCCTCTCCTATCATCACGCCCCCCACAAAACTTCTACTGCATATTTCACCTTTTGTCCTCCCTCCCCATGTCGATGAAAACAAAGAAATGAATGATTTTGAAATAAACGGGGCAAATGAAAACAGTGACCCCAGGGAGTGTCGAGGATATCATTGAAGTATGGTATAAAGAGAGATAGAATGACGTCTATTGGTGAATTGATAGTTTAAGGAGATAGGAAAACAACAGTGAAACAAAGCAAAAAAGCATAATTTCGGGGTCTTTCATCTTTCAATTTGGGCATAGAGTACTGTGCTGGTGGAGGAAGCAGGGAATGGTATCCTCGTTAAATTTCGAAAACTAAGGGGAAGAAATATTTGACGGTGCTGATTATAATATGAGATACACGAATTAAATTTGAATTAGAAACATATATTAGCTCTAAAAAATGAAGTTCTTCTACGCCTGAGTTCGGAGTTGACGGTATGCCGTGACACTATTAGATTTAGCAGTTCAAAATATTATCCTCCTCCTAAAATAGATCACTTTATGCCCAGAGAAAAATCACCTCAGGTAAAAGTGTACTGCTAAAGAACTGAACCTGACCATATTAGTTAATTAAGCACTGAGGCCTGACATCGGAATTTGAATCTCTTGGAAATTTTCATGCCTGTCAGCTAAAAAAACTTCCCAAATCAAAAAAGACTTTTATATGAAATGGTTAATTATTCTATGTTGACCCCACACTTAATGGTGTTAGCCGATTATAGCATCCTTTTCAGAACGTGTTTTTATGAAATAGAAACTTTTTTTAATAAAACATATTGTCACTAAATGTTATCTTTCGATCCACTAGTGACGAGGATTTTATCTATCAGTAAAAAATGTTTTAAGCTTTAAATATTGTGTTAGTATCGTGTTAAACATGAAAAGCATCATTCGGTTTTATATTTAGTGATAATTATGAATCCATTTCATGAATTCATACTAGATAGCAACAGGGGGGATTTTTATGGTGGGGAGGCTTCCCACTGCGAAGACTCGGGTTCAAATCCTGGAGAAAACATAATGACATTTCATATCAAAATTATCAAAAAATATATTTATAGAGAACGTATGAACAGAAATACCTGTCGTATATTTCTTTTGAAAACTGAAGGATACCCGTTACAAAACTTCTATCGCTAGTGCTTATTTGTTTGTTTTAAGTTTTTATCAAAACACAAAAAATGTAATGAACGAATTGAGCTATTACGGCTAAGAGTATTGAATAATTGTAAATATGGTTGGGTCATTTCACACTTTCCTGCAACAAATAGCGATGAGTACGTAGTTGTTATGATGATCGGTTAATATGACTCACCACATTTTAGCTGCGTGAAACGACAATTCAAATTTCTTTTTCCTAAGTTATTAAAAGTACTGCTTTGCACCTAATAATTAATGTAAAACATGACAACAAAACTATTAACACTTATTACATATGGCCACACAAAATTTGAAGAGAAAAATATGTAGTGCAGCTGAAAAACGGCCATTCTAAAGTTCTTATTAATTAAGCGATTACATCTGCAATTGCCTTCTTGAGAGCTTCCAAGGTCCTTGGTCGAACATTATAAACCTCAGCTTTGCGAAATCCCAGAAGAAAAAATCACATTGGCTCAAATTCGGGCAGCGAGAGTGCCATGGAACATCCCCTCGTAAGGAGATCAGGAGGCCGGGAATTTGTTCTTGCAGGATTTGACGTGAACAACGTGCGGCATAAGCCGTGACCCCATTTTGTTGAAACCATTAGGCTTCTGTGTCATATTCCCCACCATATTCTTCCATTTTGGAGAGTAACAAGTTCCCCAACATCTCACAATGTCGCACAGAGTTCACAGTAACAGTTGAAGTTCGAGATTCAAAAAAGTAAGGTCCAATAATGTCTATGGAGGACACAACCCACCAAAATGTCACTTTGGGGCTATGAAATGGCTTAGAGTGAAGTTCTCGATGGTTGTCAGTTGCTTAGTAACGAAAATGTTTCTTATTTACTCAGCCGGAAAGTTGAAAATGTGCTTCATCGGTAGACCACAGAATAGTGTCGGGTTCTACACAGGTTAAAGTGGCCTTGCAAGCATCTGTACGTTTCAACCAGTCTTCTGAACTCCATTCTTAAACAACCATCATCTTGTAGCGGTGTAAGTGAAAGTCATAGGGTAAAATTCGTCTTAACATACTGGGATATTGCATGCTGCGAGCAGCAGCATGTATCCGCGCTGAGTGTTTTTTCCAGCGCGCAGGAGACCATTCAATGAACGCTCTCATTGCAACGATGTTTTCATGTGTCCGAACACTTTTAGGCCGCCCGAAAGGTTTTCTGAAAAGTGCAGATCCTGTCGTCCGTACACTAGTAATCCATTTTCTAATGGTTTTAGCATCAGGAACCCTGTCATGATGAGTCAAACCGAACCACCCACGAAAAGCCCTCTCCGTCGCCACCATACTATGATCCTTTCTTAAGAACCTGTCTACCACAAAGTCTCAATACTCACGAGACCACTGCTTGGTGACTACCGATAATGGTTGTTTACCTCGGCTAACGCCACTACTCCCACTCCGCTAATATACCTGCGCGTTCTTCAGTGATTTTTTTTAAACTAGCGAGTCTATTCTGCTGGACCGTATATATAGTGTGGGCACAGTAGGGTTTCGAAAAAAGTGATAAATTAAATTCACGCCGTAGACTTATATTGAGTGAGCCAGGATGGCTATTTTCCTTCCCATCCTGCATGTTGTGCATATTGATGAAATACGAGTCGGCAAGTTGCGATTAAACGGTTTAACTTGAGGGAAATAATACATGTTTACGTACAAATTTACCTGCGGAGAGGTTTGGACCATGAGTTGAATTTGGAGGAAAACAATGTATATTGGAAAAATAAATAGCGACGAGCTTTTTTTCTATCTTTCAGTTCCAGAAATATTTTGAAGAAGCATGGGGGAGAAAAGGGTAAAGGAAAACCCCAACCTTCTTCATATCTCATATTATCCCCAAGATCAAGAATTTTCTCCGGCACTCCCCCGAAACCAGATGAATAAGGAAGAGGGTCCAGATAAAGTTTCTGATCAGCCGAGTGAAGTCAAAGGAATGCTTCACGGAGTTAAAAAATTTTCAATCGGGCCCCGCCATCTCGGAATATGTTCTTTCTATAAATCTGGGCTCCGTCACTTTTTCTCGCTCCCTTTCTTTCCAAGTTCCGAAAGATAGGCTTGATGGTGGAACCGGAGTTGGGAGAAAAAGTGGAGGGCAATGAAGATTTCAAATAAGTCCTTTTCCCAGAGACATAGAAAACAGAGTAATAGGAGGAAGAGAATGAGACGCTTTGCTATGTTGATATCTGTATCAGATTAATACAACGTTGAACAAACCACCCGAGATCAAAAGAAATTCAATATCAGTGAAAAAATCGCTCCATGTTGTGTTTTGATGTATTCTTTTCGGTCTTCTCATACAAACCATGTAGCTCATGTATCCTTTCAGTCAGCCTCCCTTATTTTGATATCACAGATACTCATCAAGTTGGAAAATAAATGTTAATAATCACTGGACCAAAATATTGAAATTATTAAATTTTTGACAATTAGGGAATATATGTAAAGCAGTCTAACGTATTACATCTAGCTTATATAAGTATATATTTTTACTAGAAATGTAAAGAAATATGTTCTTTAGATTTCGGAGTTTTTACACAATTTACAAGCAGAATAATATGAGTGTATATATATATATATTATTAATATAAATATAACACTTATGTGGAAGTCCTACGCACGGGAATGATAAGGCATATGAATTTAGCATTAGCGTACAAAGACAAAAACAGAGAAGCACACAAAAAAGGAAATAAACTCACTAGGTTTTTAACTTTTGATGGTCCAAACTATCTTTCTCAAGGAAGAAAAGGACAGGATTCTTCTGGCCGAGTTTTTTCCTTCTCTATTCGAGTTATAAATTCAAAAAGAAAATAGATTTATTGTATTATTTATTTTTTACTTTAGCAGTATGGATCGTGGTAGTTTAGAGGGTAAAGCGTTAGACTACCTATCGAAGGGCCCGGGTTCGATTACCGGGCAAGTCACTCTGGGCACCTGCAGCTGCACATATGCTATGTTATTTTTCGGGTTCCAGATCTTTCTGGGAAACCATAACCGGCACAGGGAATGGAACTGGCCCCCTACCCTGATGTGTGAATTTCACACGCCTTTGGGCTTAGTACTGGGTGAACTCCATCATCACCTACCAAACTGACCTTCGGGTTGATTACTCTGTTTATGGTTTTTTTAAATTTAGCAATGTTCTATTAGATTGATTTGACTTATTACGATTTAAATTTATCCACAAATCTGGGATAGGTTGCTGTACCCTTTATCTGCGGATTAAAATAATCTGATCTATTTTCTTTAAAGCATATATTCTTTTAAATATATATAGAGTAATTTTAGGAAATGTTAAAATAACATTATATACAGTTATTGATTTTCACGGTATTTCTACAGGGAATCAATATTAATCTTTATTAGAATATTTCAATACATCAATACATTTTTCCGCAACTTGTCATTTGCATTCGAGAATAGTCTCGAAGGCAGAAAATAATAATTAATATTAAAAATGAATTACTCTGATCATGCTTTACCCATCTAAAATGAATATTTAAAAAAGTATAATAATGTAGAAAGAAATGAAATTTCATTGACCTTTGTCATTTGATGTTTAAAAAGATTTTCTACTCTCATTTAAGTCATTCATTCCCTAGTCACATAACTCATGCGTAGGGAAGCTTAGTGAACCGATAGGTGCGAGGAAAAAACGTAATGGCTCATTTGCCAGAAAAAAAATATGAAGTGCTCTTGTATATAGGCTAAAGCTACTCTCGCAATGAAATGTGCCTTGGCAAATTCAAACAATTCAAGTGCGTTCGTTTAAATGAGTTTTGTTTTAAAAAATTTGAATTCCATTTTGGTTTCTCTACGCCTAGATTTCAGGTTTGACATTCAACCTCTATTGCACTTCTTACGAGGTGGATAACACCAATGTCTCTAATCGTAAAAACGTTATAGGTTTAAAAGTTCAGTTTTAACCAATTAAGCCGAGTAATATTAACTATCTTCTGTCTGAAAGTGACGATGAACATTTCGCATAAAAGCAATTTAGTAGATAAAATTGAAATTGCAATTATATTATGAATATCGAATTTATAAAATACCTCTTTATGAAATAAATATCACAGTCTCAAAATATTTTATCTATCGAATTCTTAAAAATTGATTTCATCACTCATATGATTTGAAAGGGAATAAACAAACGATTTTATATATTGTCAAATGGCAATTTATGTAATCCATCCATAAAATAAAATGTTGTATCACTATGATAAATTAAATATCCTGACAAAAGTTACAGCAGAGTTAATATTACAATGTGTGCAATAAACATAAAGAATAAAAAATGTCCTTAATTAAATTGAATTGAATATCATATTTTATGACTCTTAACAGAAAACAAATGCCATAAAAAGCAAATGTAGATTCCAATTCAGTAGTTCTGCTATAGTATTTTTTACCACCATTCTAATTAATTCTCTGGTAACTTGTTATACTTTAATTATATTCACAGGTAAAAAATCGACCAAGCATAGTTAAATAGATGAAAAAATCTTTATTTAATAAATATTTTAAATAGCACTCGTATCAGTGGAGATTAAATATTAGTTTTTCATAAGAGTTAATTAGCAAAAATTCAGCCAGCAGGACTTTCTAAAATGGTTACTATAAACGCATATCCGAATTTTGCGTGTACCATAAAACTTTGAATAGATATTGGAAATCCTTTGTCTTTATTGTTACTTTTACTATGCTTCAAGCATTAGAGAATATGATTATTTCGAAGAATCTAAATATTTTGATGAAGGAGGCTCGTATAAAAACGTTCTTCAATATAAGATGGATGTTTCCGCTATTCAAAGGTCCAATAGTTTTATAAAGAAAATTCATGCACACGGATTCCAAGATGAATTCCAAAAAAGAAACCACGATTCGAGACGAGAATCTTTGATTTACAAATTGTACCTATTTCCCAAGCAAGGGGAGGACCTTACTACCACAAACAATTTTTTCCAGCTTTATCATTATTTAAACAAATACTAAACTTTTCAGAGTTAGATAAATATTTTTAAATTGACAAAGCTGAGTTTTGGAATACTGCTGTATAAAAAACTAATCCTGGGAGGACAAAATGAAAGAACCCCGAGCACATATATACCCAGTTAAGTTCCTAATTGAGTTCTTCGATTGCATATTTCTTATTCACCAACAACCTTAAATCTGTCGACTTTGCTGTTAAACTAATTAAATAACTTTAAATCCGTCACTTTTTAAAGTAGATGCTCTCTGGTTTTCCTAGAAAAAATTCTTAAAAGAACTTTTGAAGTATGCTCTTAGAGATGATGAGCCCCACCAATTATTTCATTGTTTGTTCGTTATTTGATATTATTTTCCTATGAGCATACCCTCTCAAAAACGAGAGGGAAATATTTCCAAATGCCTTAATAATGAGACATCAGATCTTCGGCGGCGAACGAGGAAGACGTTCTTTCTTGAAGGGGCTTTCGAGAATACGCGTATTTCAGTCGATAGAAACGGCGTTTAAAAATGAAACATCGCTAAAAAGTGGAATGGAATGAGATATTTTCAATTGAAAAGGAGTTGAATTAATTAGTACGAAGCGAGTTCTCCAAGAGAGTTCTTATTTGTTAATGAAGATGGAGAATTTATCCCAAGTACAATGATTCTTCGTGAAATGCTACACTGGCGAATGACTTGAACGTTTGAAATAACTCGAGACGACATACTTTCAAATTTATTATCTCAATAATTCAATAACCAATAATTGATAAATATGCATTCCAACCACTCTTTATGGGGAGTGTTTTTCCAAAAGAACAGCCATTTCTTAAGGGATATCGTTACTTCAATTACCTCGTTAATTTACCTAAACTACATTTATTGAAGTGAGTGAATTTAACTATTTTGATAAGGACAAACAATTAATTTAGAATAAATACAATAAGAAATAGTAAATTCTGATTGTGAATATATGTATTTTTTAAAGTAAAACTAATTTTTGACTCAAACATTTCTGATAGCATTGCATTCCAAAATAAAATGCAATTTCTTTCCAAATGGACTATGTCATTTTTCGATTTACTCGAACAGTATTTTTGAAATTCAAATTGTACAAATAACTCCAATAAACTGCGGGAGATACTGTGACAGTTTTCTTCCACGGAGTCATCCACTAAATGTGTATTAAAATGCAAACCCCATCCTGTTGGTGGCGGTATCTCCCGAGTTACTTGGACTTTGTCAAAGGTGAAACACCTCCATTGTTTAAAGTAGGCTTTAACCTTCGTGGACTGTGGCGCATCGCACACCACTATGAATGTCTGTGACATTGTATGTTTAGTATTTCGTCCAAACGTCTTGCTCCTTTAAAGCCCCCAAAATCTCAGAGTATTAGAATATACATTTATCTGACTGCAGCTTCTACAGCCGTTGTAAGTAAAAATATTTTCTCGATTATAGAAATCACATGAGAGAGTAGACGTATGACAGAAGAGCATCGTATATCACAAATTCTACCATGAAGTTTCCCCTGAGGGAGTTTCTGATAACGATATATAGTATATTTTCTGTGCCGCATTGAACCCTGATTATTATACTTCAAAATAAAGGAAATCTGTGCCCTTTGTGATTCAGTTCACTCTTTCTCTGTCCTTTAAAATGTTGTCTTTTTCATTGACATATTTTTAGGATCTGAGTGTAGAGAGAAGTAAAAACAGGTTTTCTGTCAGTACTTCTTATTGAATAATAATTGTTTGATTAATCGTAAGATCTACAAATTTTCTAGAGAAACAATGAATGATAAAATATTTTAACTATACTGCGTGAAAAACAACATTCATTGGACTTTTAAAATGTTGAATAAAGCATTAATTAGTTAATTCATGTAGTGAAATACCAAAACTTCTAGAATATAGTTATTTGATAAGGTCAGACAAGTCTTCTTGGAATAATAAAAATTCAATTATCTTCACAATTCACTGAAAGAGCAAAGATTCTCAAACGCTACGCCGGCATTTATTTCCAAATTTCAGGTAAACTCATACTTTTACGTGAACTAGATAGGTTTTCTGGAAGTTCATTGAAAAGTCTGAGGCTGAAGTATGAGAATGACTGAAAGACACTGATAGAACGTGTTACATAAGCATTAAATATGTATAGATATAAAACTGGGAAATAAATAAATTAGTGTAAGTTAGGCATGAGGAGTACCAATTTGAAGAATAAATTTACTGGAAGAATTACCGAGAGGTAATAGGATAGGGGTACATCGGGAAGAATACAAGTCAGGAGATCAGGAGTAACGGAGAAAAGAGCAATTCTGAGTGAGAAATAATGAGGAGTCGAAATTGATATTTAGAATGAGAACTAGGTTTTTATAGCAGACAAATATTTATAGATTTTATTTATTTTTTCAGCTGATGTTATACATTACGTTACTAATGAGTAAAGGTCGAGGAATCTGACGATTGGTACCTGGGAAAAACATGGTTTAGTATAAAAGCGTTACACTACTAAAGAAGTTCAATAGAAAGCGATGATATTTCCTACAGGAAACGAAAGTAACACTTTCAAATTGGAAACTACGACAATTATTAAATAGGACCTACATCTCATGTGGAATATTGCCGTTTTAAGATGCAATGACGTGTCTGCGCTCTGCAGTGAAATCCCCGGGATAGATTTATTCGAGACAGTTTCAATGCCTAGCAAATCAAATTTTCTAACTCATTCTATAGGTCAGCAAATTTTATCTAACGCAGATTCAAGGATACAACCTAGTGTAGGCTAGGCACAACAACATTTCTGCAAAGGCACAACAACATTTCTGCAAAAGGAAGAAACGGAATGAGGAAGGAGGAGGAAACGTCTCTTACAGATTAATCCGAGCTAAATATACGAAGAACGAGTGCCATTCCTTTGACAATTTGCTTGATACAGGTGAATAAAGTCTCATTCCTATCGTACTTCTCCTAATTCTGAATTCCCCATATTTTACAGCCTTCCTGCTACGTCATCTTCGTCGCTGAATACCATGTTCTGGGTGGTATAGAAGTGCACTACTTACCCCACGAGCAAATCCTGTGATCAAACTAAAAACTGTTCGGTGATGATCTGATTGTGAAAATCTGTTTGTGTGTGTCATGATGGGGAAACACACCTTGCGATAAAGGTGTATGCTAATTTAAAAATAGGTTATTTCTCAACAATATTATGATATACATTTCATAATATTATTTATTGTAATAATTGTAAATAAATATTAAGCACAATATGATAATAATGATGAATAGATTTAAAGATTACGTAAATATATCGACAAAGTTGAAGCATTTATAATTCAAAATCATTTCCAGACTCTTTGTTTGTAAGAAATGGTGTCCATTTGAATTTGTTATGGTACACATTGTTAAGTGAAAATTATCATACAAATTACAGTAACCCTATTTACTTTTGCCATTTGAACGATTAGAGTTTAAATAAACTTGCATGCCAATTGGACTTTATCTCAATGGATAGCTCGCTTGAATCAGGTAATCAGGGGCCCAGTTTTTTTTCCCAGTAATGCTAAGTTGAAAATAAAATAAATCCGATAAAAATACAATCAAGAGAGGCGGGAAACGTACTTCTTTTTGATAAGATCTTTATCGCTTCGATAGTGCTGAAGAACATATGTTCTAAGTCTACACTTATCAATTCCGACAGCTGGTTTCTTTAATTATTACTCGTATGATGGGAAGATATTAAGGGTTTCATCATAACGATGATCAATTTTCACATTATCAGTGGTGTTTCCTAATTTTTTACATGCAACTTAACTTTTTGACAAAACCTCAAGCGTATTATTGCCCAATGTTAATATTTTAGTTCCAGTTAATAGTTAATAGTTAATAATAAGTTCCAGAAAGACAAATAGTCAGTCAACAAGACTACTTTTGTTTCAATCAATTACTATAACGGTCATAACTAAAATGCCAGGCTCGGTGGTGGAAGGGTATCATCCTCGCCTGCCAAGCCAAAGGTCGCGGGTTTGATTCCCACCTAGGTGGATTTTCTCTCATCTAGGGCTTCAATGTTGTAATTGTCTTTTTCGTAATATGTAGGGGTAAGGTGTCAAAAGGGACTATTAAGTCTCAATCACGACCCAATAAACTCGAGAAACAAATAAATGAATTTTTCACTAGGAACATTCAATTATATACTATAGTTTATGTAAGATGAAGACAAATTTGTGTATTAAAAGTTATCCCATTGAAAATATGAATAGGTTTGCCAATAAAATGAAGACAAAAGTCTTTATAATAATAACATTCCCTCGACAGGATTAAAATCTAAATTATGAAAAAATGAGTTTCAATAAACATATATTTAACATATTTTCAATTGAAATATGGAAATGTACGATGGGCCTGGATAATTTTAATGGCAGCTTTTAGGAGTAGTATATATGAGAAAGCATCACTCTTCCCTTTCGATCCTTCTTCTGGACACATTAATCTATCGGAATCGAATATACCATTTTCACAGTTCAAAATCAAGGTCCAATTGTACCTTGAGTGAATGTGATAATTTCTCAAAGAAAAAATATTTGAATACCATTAACTTTATCCTAAATGAAAAGATGTTAATGGTTCTATTAATTAGCATCTGAACTGAGCATGAATTGTTGAATCATTTTTCACCAAAGGAACAGATTGTGAATCCCAGCATGCTTTACTCATAAGGTTTTGCAACTGGTAAAGAAACACATAAGGTAAGGACGACCTCCTCTCTGAAACTTATAACACATGAAAGTTTTAAGTGCTGAAGTATTTTTATTTTCTCTCTAACAATCCATTGAAAGGTTTAAATCTCAACCCTTTTATTTTTGGCGAGTTTTTTAATGAAAGGGAATCCATCAGTTTTTTCAATAAAGAATGGAAGGGCACGTTATTCTTTCGTTGCCAATATGGGTGAGGAGCGTTTTTTTCTGCTTCCTCATTGATATTTTCGTAAAAGGTGGCAAGCTTTCTCTATACCGAAGAAAGAGCAGTTTTCAATAGTTTTTGCCTTCGAATGAGACAATGACACACACAATCAGTTCAAACCTACATTCTTGAAGGCATTCGCACTGGTCTCTGTATTCTTTTCTGGCACTTTCCCGATAGCTCCTACGTTTTCATTATCTTTAACTCCAAGGGAGTTGAAGTTACCTCTCCTCATAGAGTGATTGAAGTAACCGCTTATAAACTGACAAAGTAAAAGAATAACATGCTCTGAGAAGTCACTTAAATTAATTTAACATTCACTGAAAATATTCTAATGGTGATTAGTTAATACCATCAGAATAAAATATTGAACAGAATTTTCCACTTTGCTAACGTTTTGTATTTTACAAAATAACTACAATTAATTACAAACAAAATCTAAATTCCTAGTTTTGTACACACGTTTGTGTATTTAGCGTAGTAATTTACAAGGTAACACAAAAAGAGTGTATCAAGCCAAAATACTGCAGCATGCTAATGCATACCTGTATTATTGTGATCTACGTGTAGAATTATATACATTCTGAATAACGTTCATATTTCGTAAATATTAGTGCAACGTTTAAATAAATCCAAATATATCCATTCATATTGAAGAAAACAACCTTTTATTTCGGCCAATAAAAATAAATATCAATTTTTAAAAAACTTTAAAAATAAAAAGGAGGGTTTTAATTTCTGCTCATCCTTTTCCAATACAAATTGTACGCCGGTGTATCCACACACAAATGGCTGTGAGTCAAATAGCAACAGGATTTTTTTCAGAATATTTTGGTGCATGTCACACAAAGGCACACAACATAGTTTTGGGCACGCGAATTGTTCTGATATCGTCTGCATGCTCTCCTAATTATAAAAGTCTGTCTAACGGTATGCACGAAATTGGATGAGGCATGTGCGCCAAATTTCCTTCATCGTGTGGCAGCATTCCAAACCCTCAGGTACTCCCCATTCTTCCTAAGCTCTCCCATCCCTTACAGCCAAACTGTCGCCATCATCGTTTTCGCGCACTATATCCAATAACTCTTCTTTCGCTCTCACACACTCTCTCTCCCTCTACTTTCCTCAAATCCACAAACTCCGCCCAGCTCTCTTCCAAGAATTTGCTCGATTCGATCTCTTTCTCGCAAAAGCTCCATCCTATCTCCCGGCCACCCATCCCCCTCTCTCATCCTCTCCTCATCGACCCAAACGCTCCCCTCCTTCCCCCACGACCACGCAACGCAACGAGCAATATTTCCCCTCTAAAAGCCCGAGATGAAGCTCCCGGTAAAAATACTTTCAGCCATAGTTTGAAATTCACAACATGATTAATGCTTTTGGTGTGCGCGTTCGTTTGCCTGATCGTGACAGCCTACTTATACTCAAACTATCAAGTAAAAATTATAAAATTTGGACGATAGATTCAAACGGGAGTATTCTATATTCCTAAATATGTTGAATAAATGACAAAAAATTTGATTCGACTCAATTGAGGATTGTACTATATTTCATACAAAATACCCTAATGTCAGAGAGAATTACCAGAATATTTCACGTTCCAAATCTTCAACATTGATGCACATCACAAAATATAACACTTCATCACAGTTTTAGTAGACATTATCATACTTAAAATATGGAAATGTAGTCGCAAAAAAGAGCAACCTAAATACAATACCTCAGGCCACGCATGAAAATCATAGGTTCAGTTAAATAAGATTAATTTTATACATTAAGATATGAGAAAATATAGTGACAAGTGAGACTAGTAAAGAAGGGTGGAGTTTTATTATGATAATGACGACAGGTACTACGTGGTAAAGAAATGACGGAAAGCAATGTCCGTAGCGGGATATTGGATATGGAGTGTCTTGGGCAGAGTTTGTGGAAAGAATTTCAAATTTTTAATTTTGAAGACGATCACTGTAAAAAAAACCCTCATTCGAATCAAGAAAAACATAGCATTATCAAATATGTTGTAGGAAATCAAGAATAATAAGTTCATATTAAAATAAATACGAGAAATGTCTTCAGATCGAAACTTTTAAATTTACGACCGTAAATTTAAAAGTTTCGATCTGATTACATTTAAAATACTTCTTTCGGTGAAAAGTAAAGACACCGCATAGGGTTCTTTAGAATATAATATTAATATCATCATTACTTTAGGCATTGATTTAGCTTGACAGAAATATCCAAGGACTTTTACCATTAAATATTTACATTTTTGTAAAATGCCAAGTTCCGAGGCGACATGTTCTCTTTCTTGTTCCTCTGAATTCACCTTTGCCTTTTCTCTCATTATGTCCGCTCTTACTTCAATATATTCTTTTGTAAAATCTTGCATATGACCCTAGAAATAAGTTCGGTTAACTCGATTTCTTACCAACTCGTTGCCTTATCTTAATCCTTACATATTCTTTGCAGCTTTTATCAGACTCCTTCCGTTTGCTTAATATTAATAATCCATTTGTTGAATCATCTTCAGTGTGTCTATCTATTTCTAGTTTCAGTATTTCCAGACCATTCCACGTCAGTAATAGCAAATATATAGTTCCATATATGTTCTTTATATTCCCGCTTGGAACACTATATATTCACTGATTTATAATATTTTTGAAGAACGTTTCATGCTTAAGGTATTATATTTTAAGAGGAATTCTTAATGAGAAAAAAATATTTCAATGTTCCACTAAATAGAACAGTTTGTTTCGAAGCTCATTAAATTTCTTACCGCTACCATCAGGTATTTGGCTGAAGATCTTGAATAAATTAATTTCTTAAAGGAAGTCCTCTACAATGGAAGGGTGAAATTAGTTTGATTCTCAGGAAGATAAAGTACAGGCAGAGTCAGGAAGTAAGAAGGGAAAATCGCTGCAAATAATAAAATACAAAACAGGAATATTGTTAATTGCAACACCGAAGAGCCAAGTGAAATTGGAGAAATATATGGTGGAGAGGACTTGTATGGTAAAGGAATTACGAGCCAAGCGTAGACAGTAAGCGGAGAAAGAGTATGTCTTATTTGAGGATAACTTGAGTTCAATCTTACTAGACGTCAAGGTAGAAAGTGCATTAAGGAAATTGAAATCAAGTAAGACGTGGGGGTAGATAAAATTATCGCAGGAACTACACAAAGCTTTAGGAGAACATGGGAGGAGGGAGGGAGATAATAATGTTAATTAAAGAATCGTCAAAACATTGAATTGAAGCGTCGCTTTGCATGGTGCGAAAACATAGTTACATAGGTTAAACCATAGGCGTAATTTGTAGGCTTTACAACTTTCGGTGTGAAGAAGAATTTAAAAAATTGAAATGGACAGTAATAAAAACAAAAAAAGGAAAAGCGGGTGGTGCGGGAGGAATCGATCAAAAGGGGTATCAATGAGAGAAATCCAAAGGAGGCAGAACATATGGAGTTTGGCATGTATGGGAAAATATGCATTTTGTTTGGCAATAATATTTTCAATGTTGTCATAGTGGGTAGAATGTCAGATGAACTAGGGAGGGACATGAAAAGTATAGACATTACGGATGGAATGAAATGGGGAGGGAAGTTTGGGGATTTGAAGAGGGGTTTGTTGTAGTGTTGGATGTCAGGTGGTTTTTTTGGGTTAGGCAAGAGAATTATCGTAGTAACGATACGTAGCAGTGGGCGTAAAAAAACGTACGCAAACCGGTAGAATACCAAATAATAATTTAAAATTAATATTGTTTAAGCGATGTAGTCCCTAAGATGAAAGGCAATGCCGAAAATATTGATGTAATAAAACAAGGTTTGTATAAAAACTAATGGTTACATTATTTTCCTGACCTTTACGTAAAGTGCTGAATGCAGACCATAGGCTAAGAATATACATGATCGGAGATCGTAATGGCATTGTTCAGATGACAGTTCACATCATTATCACTGAAAAATTGGCGATGCGTAAGATCTTCGCTACACTTGCCTCTACGGGTTATCTAAAAAACAAAAATATCTTGACGGACAACCAAGACATAATTTGAGGATCTTCTTGCGAAGGTCTTCTGCAACGTTACGCGACGACTCCCCAACCCCCTTCAGCCCCAATTTTGCACCAGCACACTATTTTATTTTCTCAAATGTGTAATCCTTCCTCAAAAGACGCCACCATAGGACCCTAAGTAGTGTCGAAGAAGCTTGCACGCACCATCTTAAGGAACTCCCAGAATTTTTCTACCAGGGAATCTTGGAGAAATGGAAAGTCGGCTGGCAAAAGTGTGTTGACACTCAAGGGATTTTCTAAGAATAATTTTAAGGCATTTAGCAATATCTGAAATAAATCTACTTTTTCGAAACCTTCCCCGATTCTTTTTACGCCGGCTTATGCTTACTCTTGTACTTTGAATAAAAACCATGTACATAGAGAACAATTAGTTATTTTCCAGTACTTATTTTAAAGTTTTAATACAAAACTTTTGAAAGAATTATACCTGTTTGTAGCAAAATACATGAATTTAAAAAGGTTAACTAATCAATGAAAAGTTGATAGGAAGAATGTTCCTAACTCCTCTTGAAAAAGGTGGTTGTACCACCGAAAATTCAAGACCCAGTGAGTCCCTCTTTTATGTGTTTCTGTTTCTGTGTTTCGACTAGTCCATTTACATTTACATATATATAAAGTCACTTTCTTGAAAAACCCACGAACGTGCACAATAATGTAAATTCACTAATTAGTCAACACAAACCCAGAAAGTAAAACATAAAAAAGAGGGACTCACTGGTTCTCGAATATTCGGTGGTGCAACCACCTTTCTCAAGAGGGATTAGGAACAGAACTCCCTAGTTTAGAAGAACTAGATTTCTAGAACTTTATAGAAACTAGATTTTTAGAACTAGATTTTTAAATATATACATTCAAACACGAAAAGAAGCAGGTAGAATGGCCAGCGAAACTATCGTCAACCAAAAATAACAAATGCGGATGGTTAACCCTGAAATACAAAGAGGTAGGCAGAAAGCCCTTCAAATAATTTATAGAGTAAAATCTGAGAAACATAACGCAGATATGCAGAGGGAATGGAGATTTACGTGGTAGCCGAAAGATTATAAAGACGTCATCCAACTGGTTAAAAAAGTGTAATGAAACTTCTTCTCTAACTGATGAAATTACAACTTTTCATGAAATGGTTATCACATAACATTCAGTTTACAAAAACTACATCGCAGCATTTTAACTTATTATGTTTTAAATTCCTTCCTACTGCCGCATGGTAGATTGAGAATAGGCAATAGTACCAAAAGACTGGAGGAAATATTCGTAGATCGCACCGGAGAAAGTGAAGTTTCATATTTGAATTTAAAATGCTGGTTAAATTAAATTACACTATAAATTATGTCAGCAAAAATATAAAAGAATATTCCGCAATAAATAGGAATTCCTAGATAACGCCCTAAATATGTCCTAAAAGATTGACTTGAGCCATTCAACTCCTGCCTTCCCAAATATCTGATTTCTTGCACTCTAAGAGTGTAACTACGCTGTCTCTCTTTCTCCTCTTTCACTCACTGTGTTAACAAGTTACCAATTCACCTGGAATCTTCGATCCTGTTCTTTGAATCCTAGGTAAGCCAATAGTGATACCAAATAATTTAAGACTGACCTAATTTTCCGGGCAGAGGAAGTTTGAAGGAGTTGGATATTTGGGGAGACGTTGGATGAGTATGGAAAGGCAGACGATGTATTTTACGCCCCATCACCTTCAACATCTTCGTTTCCCCCAAACCAAAGATCTTGCTCCTACCCCAAATTAAGTCACTCCTCCCCGGATCCCACTCAAAGACTCTCCGCACACCACTTTCTTCTGCAACCGCCCATTTTGTCCCACCCTTCTGTCTCAGAACGCTACATTTTTCACCATCTTCTCTTCGCCAAGACAACCGTAATTGGCCGTAGGAGTGAGACTGCGTTTAAGGAATCTCGCTTAGTTTAAAAAATAAAATATTTAGCCAAGAACGACTGGGAGCGTGCGAAATTTAATAGCCTGGCGGAAAAGTAGGAAGCAAGCTCGAGCCCCGCGTATGAAAATAAAATCAAGGAAGAGGAAATGTCATCGTAGCGTAGGGTGACGAAAAAATGTAATGACTACATTTTTGGGCGAAAAGGAAAAAAAATGTCTTCACTTATTTGCACTCCCGGGGTCCTTAATTTGATTGAATGGACTCAGATAGCTTATTCTGGGTTAATCAGCCATTAATGGAAAATATTCGCTGAATTTATCTCTCCTTTTTCCTTCTGTTAATAGCTCCATGAAAATAACTATAGTGCACGTTAATCAAACGCAACTACATTATGTTCAAAATATTTAATAATGATGTAAACGGGAAAAAATAAAACCTAATAATCCTTGTAATTTAGATTTTTTACGCATTTTCTATGAGCGTATTATTGAAGCGCTCTTTATTACTCTAGGGCAAATTGGGCACTCTCCCCTCACATTGGGTTCCGATTATTACAACAAATGGTTTAACTGGAAGGAAACACATATTTCGGACTATATTGCGTATGCAGTAGGAAAAAAATATGAAGCACCCTAAAATCGAAATTTATCTACATAGAAAAATTGTTTAAATCATCTTTTTGTACATTTATTTCTAGGATAATAATATTGTTATTCCTTAAAAAATCTTCCATAACTTAAAATGTAATGCATAATAGGAAAGAATGTTTTGATATTCTCACCCTAATTTGGTACCATGTTTATGTAACTTCCAGGGCTGTTCTCATAGAAATATGCCTATTTTCTTGAAAAATAAAATACACTTCAAGCACTCTCAATTTATTATGCTCATTGCACTTAAATCGCAAATGTAGGTAAATCGTAAACTGAGAAACATGTTTAAGAGGGAATACTTCTAGCAATTCATGATTATCTGATAAAAGTTCATTTAGGTAATATTCACGTAGTTCAGAATTGACCATAGTGATGAAATTCCATTCATTCCTAATAATTCCAACACATTTAACATATAACACTAGATTGAATAAAGCCCGGTCAAACGGCATTCAAAACTGTTCACTTCAGTCAACTAGCCACGTTTTCAACTGATTTTCGACATGCTACACTGAATGGCATGCGAGCATTTTGTACCATTTTCAAGGAATTTTCTTTGGTTTCATTTCACTTAGGAAGACAGAAATTGATATCCACCGTACAATTTACACCCACCCCTATCGATAAATTCCTGAAATTCACACTAAATCGTACAGAGAGACCCTGCTAAAGCAGCCAACGGTAACGGAAGTTTTATATCACTTTTGACCCTTTTTATCCAACCCTCTTTTTTGCACTAACCACGCTTATTGCGTTGGTACTTCCTGTTTTCCAAATATCCCTCAAGAATATCATTTTATTTTTTAATATATTGGAATTTTTCCGCCAAATATTTAATTCTTCTACATTCCGTTCCTATGAAAACTATACAAGGAAAGGTTAGAGTACGAAAAAAATCAAATGGAATACATGTTATTTTTTTAATTCATTATTTCCTCAAATAATACAATTGAAAAAAAAAGTAATACGTATATTAATATAAGATACGGCAAATAATATTGAAGCCTTTGCAGTATTTTATTAAATTGAAAACTGACTAAAATGCCATGAATTTCAAACCCTTAGTAAAATAAAATTTGAATTTCTTCATAAACCGCCATAAAAATTTAAGCAAATACTAAAAATGAGTAATCACGTACATTCTGATGTTGACCCGAAGAAAAAACTCAAAAAGACTCAAAAGATAAAATTCTACACATTCTGTAGTCTTAATAATGAGCTCAAGCTTTGAGAATACTTCACTCACCTAAATAATTAAATACCAATATTGAAACTTTGGAATGCTTAGGAGACCTCTCCATATTTTTGTGAGAATGTGTACCATTCAACAAGTACAGTTAAATATTTTGCATGAAGGGAACAGGACCTTAGATATGATAAAGGAAGGTAATGGCTTGGCCTATACTTGTCAAAAGCTTTGAAACTTGAAATGTTAATTGGAACCTTCTTTACTTTGAATACAAATGTCTTTGTTTCCATTAGCGTTGGTATTTTGTTTTCCCATCATGGGGTAAGTTGTGCAATAAATGTTGAAAGGAGATTAATTTGCCCAGTCTTTAAGCTACAGGAGGCCCTCAATTGCTATAGAAGTGCACTCTCAATATAAACTCTGCTCATATTTCTCACTGACATTTATTGCTTATAAAACCATCAGAAATGCTTTGATAAGATTTATGATAATTGTAAATTAATAGCAATGGTGAAAACGATAATTTATGTCTACTGAAGACCAAATTTGAAAAAAGTACCCATTTTAGAGCCCTAATTTATGTTAAAAAAATTGGACGGATTATTTTACTTTTCCATTATATATAAGTACATGCTTAGTGCAAAAGAGCTTTGAGTATATCACAAAAAGCCTTTCGCCATCCATTCCATTTTAAATGCGATTACGCTTTTATACACAAATGGCATTCAGTTTTCCACGAATAGACGCCATGCGATATTTCTTCAATCCAATCATTTACTCAAGTGATCTTATTATTCTAGTTTACAGAGTTATTAGACTTATTAAAAATGAAATAAAGCGCCACTTGTGTGATCATTATGAGCTTTAGGAAATACTAAATTAGATGCTTACGCATAGTCTTCTTTCCCCGAGATCGTTCGCTTAGCTTCAGGTTTCTCTCGTGGTTCTAACTGGGCCCTTACCCCTCATTCTCCCATGAAAGCCATTCCTTCCCGTGCGAGAGGACTTAATTCCCAAATATTCACTACTCTCCCTCCCGCTCACTATCTCCTCCCGCACATAATATCTCCCACCCATTATTTCGCAGCTACTTTCAGCTTCCCACACGTCCCAGTCGCTCATAACAATCCATCCCACTTCGGCTACCGTCCTACACTCATCCCACCTTACCCCCTCCTACTTCCACCCGCTTCCATCGGCCGCCACGAAAAGTGTCACCACCCTGCCCCATTCCAAACAAGGAAGGCCTCACCCCGCCCCTCGTCCTGCCCAGCCATTTGGGACCCCCCGCTCCCCTTCCCCAACGTCGGCGTGCTGACTGCGAGATAAGGGCGCTTTAGCGAGCAAAACGTCACGTGCAATGAATGCATGGTGCTCTGCACAGACAAACGCTGTAACACACGCCCGCGAACACATTCCGGTAGGGGATCAGGGGAAAGGAGGAAGAGGGGAGTGGGTTGGGGGGAGGGAGGGGTGCCAGGAACGTCGAGTGTTATCAATTTTTTCTTTCGCTCGCCCGCCCAAAGGGAGAAAGCCGCCGGATGAAAAAGAGCGAGTTGATCCATCAGAATAAAAATGCGAGAGTCGGACTGTGGCGTGCGTGGAGACGACAAAAGAAGGACGCAGTGATAAACGCGTCAAAAATTAGCCCCTCTTTAAACCACAGCATAGACGAGGCGAGGCAACGATCCGCGTTTGTGCATTTCTGTCCGCACGCACGCACGAGTTTCTACATCAAGCGAAGTTTTCCTCGCAGTAATTTAATGTCAAATGTTTATTGAAATACAAATGTCCCTCCACGACACCTTATTTTACAGTAGACCGAGAGGCCATAAGAAAGAATCAAGTGAAATGGGTTGAAGGAAAGGACCACTGAGAAAGCAAAAGAGTAAGTTATGAGTAAAGAAAACCCATTGGATATAATATATGGATTATTAATTTGAACTGTATTTGGGCGAAGATATAGAATTATGGAACTGCAATATATACAACGTGACATCTATTAATATACCGGGCATATGAGACCAATTTCGTACAAACGGACGTGGGAAAAATGAGAGGAAAGAATACTAAAAATAGGTTGATGAGCTTCCTCGAGAATGATAAAAAACTGTTACACTAAGGACAGCCATGTGCACGCAAACTGTAGTGTTGTAAGTATTGACAAAGTTTAACAATTTTAACAGTTCAAAATGCGTGATAAAATCGTTGAACTTTTGAGAAAATGAAAAGAGAAGAAATTCTAGCGTTACGTGCAGATGGGAACACACTCTTCTCCAAAGACCGAAAATGGAATTGCATTGAAAGAGGAGTCGTAAATAAACTGGTAGATGGAGTTTATTACCTTAAGGTATTACGAACAATTTAAATAATTAAAGAATACCACATACTAATGCTGAAGTTAAACGTGGAAAGAAAGATTAAAGATTCCTTTTTACACATATATTAGGTATTTTTACCTCAAAGAGAGACGCCAAGGCTGTTCGCTAGCAGGTGTAGAAATTAGACAAAAGTTGCATAACTTTTTTGCAAATTACACACATAGCAAAAGGAAAAGTCATTAAGAGCTTACATGGATAAACCATACAGAGAATATTTTCTATTTTAAAGGGGCTCAAGACAGCAACAATGACTGGCAGGGGAAGGGGCTCAAACGAGATTGATGAAATATCATAAAAATAGAATATTTGAAGCTGGGGTGCAGAAACAGCACTCCAGGAGAAACTTGAAAAATAGAAAACAGGGGTTTTAGAAGAAGGCAGCCCTCACAGACAAGAAGCTAACAACCGAATTCCATAAACCGTGAGGAAGAAAAATGTTACCGCTGGCTGAAAAGTAAAAGCGCCCAAAAGGCGGCGGACACGGATTCATTTATAGATAATTTTGTGAAGGCGGTCAACTTAATTTTGATCAGCTAAATGTTAATATAGCCTACACAACTGTCCTTTTGCATTTCGGTGAAGAAAGGGAAATATCAAAGCCTTAATAATTGAAAATTTAATATTGATAATGAAAATAAGACAAACTAGTTTAAACAATTTTTGGATTTTATTAATAATGGATAAAAATTCTCGCGAGGACACTAGAATAAGTTAGCACTAATGATGATTAGAGAGGAGACTACATTCCATAGTAGGAACATGTGCCTGTGAATGGATGGCTTATTTTTAACTCCTGCGAATTACTTAATCCTCTGATTGACATGCATATACAAGGTACGGGAATTTCGGGAAAAAACTTGAATATAATAATATTGAACGTAAGTGTTTATTCAGTTATCCTGAATGAAATGTCGTTTTTAAATGTTTAGGGATATTCAACAATCATTACACTTATCCAAATCAAAGAAATAAAAGGCCATAAAAATGTGTAAACAATTAAACAATTATTCTATTATTCTAAGGGTATTTTAATTATTGGTAATGTCAAGTGCATAATTTTTTACAAAGGGGAAAGGACAGCTTTAGTTCTTACTTGAGAATGAACTTAGATTTCGAATGAGTACAGGAGCAAGAGACCCTATGTATTCTTTTAAGTTGTTTTTTTGGGGAGGCGACCAACAGCTAAGGTCATTTGGGCCATTAGAAATGGATGGGAAAGGGAAGGCGGAGAGAAAGGTGGCAGCGACATTAGCCTACTCTTGTCGAAAGGCGTCAAGGAGCCCGCAGTTTAACATCCCATCCGACGGAAGTGCCCTCAACGTGCCCTCACAAAGGGCTCTCCACAAAGCACCTTATGTAGGAATCGGGATACCACTGAAAAATATTTGTTGTCTCCAGGATATGAACCCGGGCCTTCTCGTTGGGAAGCCAGTACGTTAGCCTCCGCACCATCCCGATCCCCGTATTTTTTTAATCACGCTAAAGTAGAGAAGTGGATAACAAAAGACGAGTCTTCCATCATTGCTTTAATGATCAGGAAATGTAGATTGGAATATAATATATTTTCAAAGAAACAGTACGTAGTATTATATGCCGTGACAGTGGAGCACAATACAAGAAGATGAAAGTTTGCTTCAGGATTTGATTTCTAATCAAGACTTCAATTATAACATTTTTTTTAAATAGCAATAATTAAGTAAGAAAGATACAACATTACAAAGGGAGGGAAACGGAATTAAAAATGACATATAATTTGCAGCCGATGTAATTAAGTTCAATTTCAATTTTTATGAATGACTTTGATTTTCAGAACGCCCAGGGTACAAATATTTGAAAAAAGTGAAAAATCGTAATCTTAATGAAATAAGGTCACTACAACGATTGAAGATATGGGATGATGTTAGTGAGCAGTAGAACACAGTTGGAAAATGCATGAAACTAATGAAACGATATTAAATTTTTAAAAACTCCATAGTATTTTAAAACTATTATCAGCTAATGCAAACATGAATTCAATTATTCACGGTAGTTTCGGCTTAACTTGTATCTCCACTTTTATTTTTCTTAATGGTAATCTTTTATGGCGGCATTCTGATCCATATTTGTAAGAGTATTGATCAATTAGGGTAGAGTATGCAGAATCAGTAAATATTTTACAAATAAAAGGGTTTTCAGCAAGAGAATGTCCAAGAACTGAAACAAAGAAGAAGAAATAATAAAATTGTATCAAATCATTACAATAAAGGGCAATAATAAAATTTTTCTCAGTGCCTTTCGAAGAATATCTTCCAAGAAATTCCTTGTATACTCGTTTGATATCCCTATATTGGTAGTGTACATTAATAAAATACCCGATAATCTGTTATTTTTATGAGATTCAAAATCTTGCTTTTATTAACCCATATCGAGGGTATCCATCCCATGGACTACAATTTTGGCGTGGTGGAAGGGCTTGTGCGTTCCCATGATCCCTAGAGCAGTTTTGACGGGAGTAATAATAATTGCTCCTGGTAGGGTCACCTGTGACAGATAGATCGAAGGTTAGGAACCATGCAAAAGGTAGTCCTAGCAGCGTCTGTTCTTCAGTGAGGCGGCTGCAAAGGCGTCTGACTCCAGTGGGGAGATCATTGAGTGATGGTGTCACGTAACGGGAAACCACCTCAATTATCATTCTCATGAACAAAATGCTGGGTACTATAGAGAATATGTGTCCTGGCAACTATGGGGCTCGGCCCAAATGGCCGCGTGTCGTGTCCGGCAGTGGGGGAGGCAAGGCTTCCGTGGTCGGCACGAAACGTAAGGTCACGAAACCCTAGCCAGAAAAATACCAACAGCAGCAAGACAGAAGACGCAAAAGAAGAAGACGAAATAAGTTAGAATAGGAATTTGGAATGTCAGGACAATGGACAATAAAATTAGAAAATATTAAGCGAGAGATAAAAAGAGGTAATATACTCGTAGATATTTTAGGTTAATGCGAGGTGAGATGGAAGGATAGCGGGGATTACTGGGGTGATAAATATACAATAATATACTCCGGCGGGGACAAGAGCCAACGAAGGATTTCCATAATATTAAATAAAGAGGTAGAAGGAAGCTTATTACAGATAAAGAAAGGAACGTAAAAATACTAATAGTAGAGGTAAAAGCAGAACCGAAGAACTTGGTCATTGTTCAGGTATACCTGCCACCGAGCAAATAAGGATGAAGAGGCCGATTGGATATACTATCAGTTAAATAACATAATCGCATGTGTTCCTGCAGGAAAATATTTGATAGTGATAGGGGATTGGAATGCGACGGTAGGGGAAGCAAGAGAAGAGAGAGAGAAGACACACGAGGAATGACCGCGGGGAAAAAGCAATTGAGTTCTGCAGGAGACAGAGTTTAGTCATTACGAACCTACGATTTAGACACAACAAAAGGCGTAAATATATATGGAAATGCCAGGTGGCTCAAAAAGGTATCAAATGGATATTATATTCTGGTTAGGCATAGCTTCAGGAGCGGTGTGACAAATTCGCACAGCTTCCCTGGAGCGGATGCGGACTCTGGCCACCATTTGGTTGTTATGAAATGTAACGTCCGTTTCAAAAGATACAGCAGGGGCGACGGGTAAGGAAATGCAATGTAGAAGCATTCAACGTATTAAAAAGGAAGGAGTATCCGCAAGCAGTAGAGGAAATCGTGGATGACAGTAAAGAGCTGAGTATTAACGAATAAAAATAGGAATACATCAAAAAAGGAATATTGAAAGCCGTAAAGGAAACGATAGGAACCGTTAATGGGAAAAGGACAAGGAAACCATGGATCATGGATAAGATGATTGCAAAGATGGAGGAGAGAAGAAAATGGAAAATGTAAATACAGAGTTAGGCAAAATGAAGTACAAAGAGTTAAACAATAAATTGAGACGAGCCACAAATAAAGCGAAAGAAGAAGGTTGGAAAACGCAATGCGAGGATATGGAAAGTTTACAGAGGAAGGGTAAAATTGGTGCGCTATACACAAAGATTAAATCACTATCGGGAAGTAAAAAGGGAAGATCCGTGCCACCAATTAGAGATAAGCCGGAAAAGATAATAATGGACACAAAAATATTCAAGAGAGATGAAAGGAATATACAGAGACACCATATGGTACTTAGGCCACAGAGGTTAAACAAAAAAGGAAAATGACGAAGAGGAAGATAGCATAGGTCAAAGCATACTCGACGATGAGATAGAAGGGCATTAATGAAAATGAAATAAAATAAGGCCGTGGCGGTAGACAACATTCCAGCGAAACTACTAAAAAGTCTATGGGAATGTGGGAGTTTATATGTACTGATTCGTAGTGTCTATGATGAAGGAATCTTGCCGGAAGATTTTGTGAGAACTGTTTCAGTTTCTATCTCGAAAAAGGTAAAGGCTACGCCATGTGAGGACTACAGAACTATAAATTTGATATCCCATGAAGCTTAAGTTTTTCTCAGAATCATGGATAAAAGCATAGAGAGTATGGAAAATGATAATTTATGGGTGATGCCCGGGTGATGCCATTGCAGTAATGAGATCACTAATCGAAAGGAATATAGAATACAATTAGAACGCATTTGCTTGTTTTGTGGATTTAGATAAATTGTTTGATAGAGTGAATCAGGGAAAATTAATGAGTATAAGGCAGAAAATAGGAACAAATTGGAGGGGCAGGAGGCTGCGAAATTCTCAGACTGCTCAGTGGGGAACGGAGAGTCCGGATGGGCAGTCTAAGGAGGTGTAAGGAAGGATTGCCCATTATTACCGGTGCTCTTCAATATACGAGTACATGTGGAGGAAATGATTAAGGAACCATGAGAAGAGCTGGATGTGGAAGCGAAAGTCGGAGGGGAGTTCGTAAAATCAGTTAGGTTTGCTGATGACCAAGCTATAGTTTGTCAGTCAGCCAAGGGGTGCAAGCATTCCTGAGTGAATTGGAAACTCAGTGTGATATACGAGGTGTGTTAAAAAAATTATGAGAATTTTAATTTTTCGGACAATAATATTTATTTATTCTTATAAATTGATGTTTTCACCTTCAAAGTAGTCCCCATTGGATATTATGCACTTGTGCCAGCGCTTCTTCCAATCCCCGAAACACTTCACAAACTCGATCTTTGAGATAGCCTTTAGTTCTTTCAGCGATGCGCTTTTAATATCATCTACGGCTGTAAAACAACGACCCTTCAAGGTTATCTTAATTTTTGGTAATAGGAAAAAGTCACACGAAGCCATATCTGGCGAATATGGAGGCTGGGGCATCGTTACAGTATTGTTTTTGGCCAAAAATTCATGAACAAATAATGAAGTGGTGCATTATCGTGGTGCAAAACCCATGAATTGTTTTTCCATTGCTGGAAAATCCATTGCGGATTGCTTAACGCAAACGACGCTGAACTTGTAAGTAGCAATTCTTATTGACCGTTTGACCGGGCGGCAGGAATTCATGATGCACTATGCCATTAAAATCATCGAAGAACACAGTGAGTATAACCTTCACGTTCGACCGCACTTGTCGAGCCTTTTTCGGTCTTGGCGAGCCAGAATGCCTCCACTGGTATGGTTTAGCCTTAGTTTCAAAGTCATGTCCATAAACCCATGTTTCGTTACCTGTTCGTATAATACGTTTCTGTATTTCTGCATCGTCGTTTCCTTCATTTAGTGACTCCTGAGCAACTTCCATTCGCCGCTGTTTTCGTTCAAAATTCATCAATTTTGGAATGAATTTTGCTGCAACGCGTTTCATTCCCAAATACTTCACCGAGCTCATAAAAAACCGTCTAACCCTAGTGGCTGTCAAAGACAAAATCCACAATGAAAACAACTGAAAGTTTTATCATACTTCAGGGGCTTGTTTACGAACACAATAAAAAAATTGACAATCGGACTCTCCAAGCCCGTGAAATGAAAAAATTCTCGTTTTGTTTTGAACACGCCTTGTATATTGGATAAGAATCAATATTAATAAAACAAAGGTTACGTGATTTTATAGAAAGAAAAAGGCTCTAAACATTAAATTAGGAGGGCAAAGACTGGTTCAGGTAGAGCAGTTTACGTACCTTAGAAGTGTTTTCGACCAATGCGATCAAAGTAGTAGGAACGTAAGGCGAAGAATTGCGCTATGAAAAGTCTTTCGCAAGGAAGAGGGAGTTGATGACAGAGAAGTTGAGTTAGGATTTTCAGAAAAGACTCTTCAAAACATGGATATGGAGCGTAGTAACAAGTACCTGTACGAACGGTTTGGAAACGTGATCATTGAAGTAGGATAATATTCTTGGATTGGACACTTTTTAAATATATGTGAAGAAGGATGGAGAAGGTGAAGTGGACTGATTGAAAAATAAATGAGCAAGTGTTAGGCATGGTGGATGAGGAGAGGGGATTTTTTTAGGAGGGGAGGAGAGGAGGCAGGAACATTGATCGGACATGAGATTTTTAACACTGTATCAGAGGGGAGAATGATAGGGAAACGAGGAAAGGGCATAAATAGGATTGGGATATTAGACGGAATGAAGGGAGGAAAGAAGTACACAGAAGAAAAGGCACCTGATGTAAAATAGGTTGCTGTAATGTGTTATGTATGAAGTCACAAAGCATGTATCCAAAATCTACCTTAACCGGTAGATTACTTAATATTAATAATAATCCAGGATTTATTAATCAATTATTTGTCAATCCACCGGAGGTTAAATTTTCAAATTAAGGTCTTTTTTAAGTTCATATATTAATTCAACAAAATCAAATATGAGAAGGCCATAAATCGGGATTTTAAAATATAATATTATGCATTAAATATAAAATAATGTTGATATGCCAAACAAAAAATAAATGGGGAACTTTTGGAACGTTATCACATTTCGTTACAGCTTGTTGGTCCGAAACATTGTATACCCTAAAAATACCCTACTTGTTAAAAATCATAAAATTATGCGAATACAATAGACGGTCAAAAATTATGGCAATTGATGGAAGCGATGTTTTTGCTCTCATTTGTTAGACTAATAATTTCGAAGGTACTTTTGTTCTAACACTTTTAATGCATACACTAAACCATATACACGACCGCATGTTATCTGGTGAAGGACCAAGGTACTTGTTAACGCTAAATATAGTATACGATTTACATGACATGCATACACATTAAGAGCTTAGCATCATTTGAGGTCATATCAAGTCCCCTCTTAAAAATAATTTCAATTGAAATAGTTTCATTCGCCTTAAGATCCATTGCATTAGAATCCATGGAAAGATAGGATTTTTATTCTTCAAATAAAAAATTGAATTAAATACAGTCCGCAGGTAATTTTCTCCAATTTTGTCGATACTGTTGAGGCAAATATACGCACGTATTTAATTATTTGAAAGCTTCTGACGGAATATTTTGTATATGCATTCATTTCAAGCCAATTTATTCGTTTAAATTTTGGCGTAAAATTTTACGTTACCCCAAACGAAGCGTAAACTCAACCCTAATCCCCCAGTCCTTGGCACCTTCATGACATATTCCCCTACGGCATCTCTATAACCTCTCCGGCGGTGGCTACTGGACGCCCTCACAATCACAAGGGGAGTCTTGCGTCTTAAGTTTGGAGTGGCTGCGCGAAGTACCGAAGGGAGAGAGCTTACCATCAGCGTCTTTCGTATGGAATGGGCTGCCGCACAGCCTACCCTCCCTTCTGTACTTAAGGACGCTCGTCTGCTACGATGCGTCGAATAATCGGATTCGCGGGAGTTGTGCGAGCACCACAGAATATTTTTTTTCGATGGGATGGAAGCAGCAGTTTCCCGGTACTCTCCCCATCCTCCCTTCTTCTATCCCTGAATGGCAAAATGAGCAATGTCGGTTGTTGTGCTTCAAAGGAGGTTGGATTTCAGGTAAAAGGCAGACGAAGAAGAAAACGAGACTCTTATATGGTGATAATGCTTATGGGAAGAGAAAAAATGTTTATTTCAGCGAGTGACAGGCTTCTAGTTTCTTTTCACCACAAAACACCACGTGTTCCTTAAATATCAACCTCACGGTAATAATTGAAAAAAGCCTTCTTGAGAAGGCAGTCACATAAAATACAAACTGATATTTTTCTTACTATTTGTTATCACTTTTTTAAAATAATGATCTTGTGCTACGACACTAAAACACTCATTTGCCAATTCCTTTGACGTTAAATATGGTCATATTGTTAATGCATAAGTGTTTTCATGCAAATACAATGAAGCCAAACCTATTAAATTCCATTATCGTTGATATTCTTTCATAAAAATCAAATTCCAGATTTTTCCTATGCAATATTTTGTTTTAGAAAGAATTATTCCAATAATTTTTAATTAACTTCATTTTTAGTGGTGCCTGTATCATTACTAATTTTAAATCCCTGTAGCAGTAGGAGTTAAACAAAAAAAGGATACCAATAGCGATTATTGCACATATATTTTGCTTATGTCGTATTTATTAGTACAAGCCCGTTGTGCTCGATTTTCGTCCTCACAAAGAGGCAAAATTTGTTAGTGGAGGATGGTGAAGGTGAACCTCTCGGAAACGCGAGCAAAGAGGAAGCATTCACTTATAGAACTTCCCTTCATCAGCGCCTTACTGTGCCTACCCCTCCCTCACAATTCAAGCCCCGTCATACTCTTCCTGGCTCTCCTCCCACATCCAGGCCCCGATCATTCTCTGAAAGGGAGTCCTAGAGCCTGCACGCTGAAACACACTAAAGCACGGAGTCGCACAAACCGACACGAGCGCCACAGCCGCGCCAACTCCGTCTCCACCCACTCCCATCCCCTTAGACAACCTCACGTCCCTCTAAAATTAATCTCTCTCGCGCTGCTCCTCCCACAGGACCGATATTCCGCTCCGCTCACTCGCTCAATACCTCCCTTTCACTGAAAAACAACCCTTTCCGTAACCGCGAGATCTCTCAAAACCCCGCCTCCAGCCCTGCATTCCTTGTTTCCCACCTACCCCTTCACTCTCCTCATTTGAGTTCACTTTGGCAGCATGAACCTGTTCCGTTAAGTACAAAGTCTTAAAGTCAATACCAGAGCGTTGGTTTTTCTTCCGGAGTTCTTCATTAGGGATGGAACTATTATATATATATATATATATGTATATATATATATTTATATATAATTATATATAATGGGAGGTTGAAATAAATGACTTTATAGAAACGATCAACCTTGGTCTCATAGGCATTTTTACTGGCAAGATGTCTTTACGCATTCTCACAGACAGCATCTTTTGGAAATATGTCTGGAAAAAATCATAATAATTCGGGGTACTAATAATTCAATTTTTATATATATACTGTTCTAAACAGCACTTACAAATTTTTGCTTGTGCATTTCAAATAAATAAATAGTAGGTTTAAATAAAACAACAATAGTATTTAAAATATTAACGATGGATATTTGAATTGTCTTGCGTAAATTAACTAGTATCATATTCCAGGGAACTAAGTATTGGCCACGAAATTTATCCTGAATTAAATAACTAATAAAGTAAGTTCTATTGAGATTATAAATGATGTCAGAAAAAATATTTGTTCTAGTAACATGAGATATTTATATTTTATTATCAATGATAATTTGCTCTCATTTCTTCAAATTACATTACCAATAATTTCGTTTAATACTCGTGTCGAATATGCTTTGGTTTCTTAAGGCTGAGCTACACTCTTGCATCTTCCTCAGCTATTTCCACATATCCTAGCTGCCTTCCGCCTACAGGAAATGAACGGTCGTTTGAAAGGATTTGGACGTTTTTGGGAGAGTAAAATTAGACCAGAAAAATATGACCTCCTATCAAAGACTTAAAATGAAGGTGCAAGGAAGGAAAATTTGATGATTTTTTTAGGAAAATGTTGATGAAACGTTAGGGTTTTTGAGGGAGGACGAACAATTGACTCTCGTATTTCGCACATCTGCCAGAGGGATCGATATAGGATATGTGTGTCGTTTCTGAGCCAGAACATAATCTTACATATGAGGGATTTTCTGATATCAACTCTAAAAAATTGCTACCTTGTGCTCTATTTTTTTAAATTTCATTTACGTATATATGTTTCTCTAACGCAAGAGTCATTTAAACCTCATAGCTCAGCTTCAACTAATTATTTAGCTTGGCCGATTACTAATTCTACTTAAAATTAAGATACTCTTCTTTCTCTTAGCGATAAAAAATTAAACAACAAGACTACATGTCAAGACATGCTAAAATGTTTACCATATACGTAGATAGTTACGGGATTGGCTACAGCAAAAAAACAGCTAATTTACAGAAACCTCCACGAAACAAGCCTGGTTCCATGAGCATCGCTCTAAGGGAAGTACCACTTAAACTTGCTTTGGTGGAACCCAGTAGCAACAGGTATTCGGAGGTATCCTTGTTAGCCGCAGCGGGAAACGCGGCTTTCCTGGGATCCTCTTAGTAATACCCTATCAGATGAAAAGACAGTTTTAATGTTTCTTGTATTTGGGGACAGGAATTCGGGACCCAAAAAGAGCTGGAAAGGGAATAGGGAGTGCTGCGGAGGAAAATTAAAGAGGCTGGGGTGGGAACATGGGGTGGAGGTTGAATCCTTTCAGCTGGCGAGGCGGACGCATCTCGAACCGAATGGAAGATAAAAATCCCTGTGCGCACGCGGCGCCGTGAAATTCGTCAGCGGCGGCGGTGAGAGAGAGAGACCTACCTCCCTCGGAAAGCCAAGAAGATTGAAGGAAGGACGAGCGAGAAGAAGAGAGAGAAAGAAAAGGACGAAAACGGAGAGGGAAGTGCGACGGGGCAGCGTGAATTTATATAGAGGAGGAGATGGGGTTGAATGTATGGAAGGTTTCCCTTTTCTCGATATTAGATTTTGAATGTGAAGAAGTAGTTCTCAGCTTTCTACTTGGCTTCGAGCTTGACTTAGAAAGGGAGATAAAATGTTCTTCGCCAGATAGAATATCAGGTGCGAAAAGGAATGCACGGGAGAATATACGGGATATTTGAACGAAAACTTTCAAAATGGAATGATTTGAAAGATGTATGAAGTACAACTCAAATGCACCGAAAAAGAGCAAATATATTAATGAAAGGTAAACCACAGAACGGGAGAAGAGCTAACTTGAAATTGGAAAAGGAATGAAGAGGAGTGGTTGAAATAGAATGCATAAATTCGACTCCACTATTCGTAATATAAATAATTACTCGTCAAGCAGAAATACGTATGTCTCGATTTTACTTCCAACATGGGATAATGGAAATTAACCGTGGCGATATATAAATACAGAACATGTAGACTACATCGAAAATATTTCGGAAAAGAGGCAAAACAAAACGAAAAAGAATGAGACATGGGAAAGCAAAATGCATATAGATCACATGTTACGTAGGTATTTTACAGTGGCATCACCCAATTGCAATTCATAAGTGACTAAGTGACATCAAATAAGCTCAAATTCGTATGATTGATTACGCAAAAAAAGATAGTTGCAGCATTGAAAAGTTCCAGCCTTTGGTAAAAACTTTGTAATTATGGTCAAATCTTCTAGGCATCATCTGGAACACAGAAAAATGTGAATACAATGTCTACAGTTGTACATTGTACAATTATACATATTTACAATCAAACTAACTCATGTAAATTTCAATTCCTATAATTTTTACATCTACTTAAATTCAAGTCAGCTCAATTTGGGTACTTCCCAGAACTGAGAATAAATACTTAATCGTAGCCGGTGAATCACAAATCTGATGTCTTTTCCAAGCATTTTAGGGCATTGGAATAATCTCTGAATTGAGGGAAAGGGCAACAAGACTGAAAGAGGCGTTTTTTGGAAGAGGATGAAGGGAAATTATCCGAGAAGGCGTGGATCTTCTACACGGGGCTGAGGATGCAATGAAGGATGTAGGTTGCTCTCAATGAAGGTTCCTTTTAGAGCAAATCAACAGAGGAAGTTTCTTTCTCGCAATCCGATTGCAGACTCCCCAGCTCCTACCCAGAGAAGAGGCAAATAAGCACGAGCACACAAGCACCGGATTCCCGGAAGACCCTAATGGTTTTCCGGGAGCGGCAGCTTAGATTCCTGCTTCTCCCAATTTCACAAATGCTCACCTCCTCCCTATATCAGCGTCTCCAGAATTCTGTCAAAATCCGTACGTCAATGACATTCTTGAAATCATTAATTCCATCTTCTTTAAATGCCCCCCAATCCAGCCTAGACATGTTTTAACTCCGGGAAGGGACTTTATACATATTTGTAAATCGTGGGAGACGGTGGAACTGTCGCAAAGTTAAATAGACAGTGGGCGAGCTATATGATGATTTCTTTGAAGAATGAGGATAACAGAGACTGATCAGTGATTTTTCTGGGATATCGGGGAAGAAATAGTTGATGCCGGTAAATTTGATTTTGATGCGACCAATGATTTAATTGCTTGAACTTTTCTGATTTAGATATTTCAATCACTGAACAAATGTTATTACGGAGTCCAAATACTTCCAATCCGTTGAAAATACATTAATTGGTGTAAAATAAAAATCTTTTTTAGTAAATGATATCATATTTAGCTCCTGATGTTATCATGGATCACTAAAATTATAATACCTGTTTGACATTAGGTAAATTATATATTATGTGTAATCAAAAACGTTTTTATTAACCTTTTTCTCGAGTTTCATTTGAATAAGTTAAACTTTACCAGTATAATTCGTTAACCAATTGCTTAGGGTAGATTTTGTAAGGAAATATACTTAACAACGATATATTTCTCAGATTCTGCTATGTAAACGAAAAGTGACCCAAAATCACAATCATCATACCATTTCCTCTACGTACTCGTAGTACTAAAAAGGAACGAGCGACATTGGACATTCACCCCTATCATATAATACCCCTCTACCTACAACTACACATCCCAATTCTGCACATACCACTCGTACATGAGCTATCTGAGACATGTACTCTATGAGAATGTGTTGTCCATCCCTCCAATCTACGCATTTCTTTTGCAATACGTTCATTCATACTTATACACTTTTATTTTATCGAACTCTTTCTCCAAATCAACGAGATAAGGAATAAAATCCTAATTAAACTACTTATTTTCTAATTGACCTCATTCCTGCTGTGGCATCATGTGAATCTCTCCCCTTCAGAATCCGTTTGTTTTCCTCTCCATCAATTTATTGACAAATTAAATTTCACTTAACTTGAAAGTGAAGTCACACTTATTACATCATACTTCTCAAATACGAACGTTTTCTTTGGGATGGGAGCTAATTTTGATGTGAAGAACAACTCCGACAGCCTATGTCCTTCCTTATAAATTTATTGAACTATACCTTAAAGAATGTCCGTCCACATTTTCCAAAACCCTTAAACCCTGCTTTTTTTTGGCAAGATGAACATTTATATCTAATCCTATACAATACCGCATTGGGATTCTTCAACCGATAGCTCAACAAAAACATGTTTTGCATTGCTATTTTCTTATTTTCAATCAACTTAGGGGTGATAAAATACGTGTATTTACGAATGGTGTCCCATGTAACTAGAATATAAATACCATATTTATTCATTTCGTACTTCTGAGTAAACTCGCTACGGTTTAATTTTAACCATTTAAGCATTTCAAGCATTTTAGTATCTTGAGGGACTTTACCTTTCCAAAGGTAAAGTCCCTCAAGATACTAAAAACAAGTAATATCATACACAAACGCCTAGATCAAGAATCAGGCTTGGTGGAGAGAGATAACAAGGTACCACTGAAGATCTTGGGTTGATTGACATTTTGAAGTTTAGATTCAACATTACGATGAATTTTCATGAAATTTTAAAAAAGTGTTCAATTAGTAATCTAAGGTTCAACCTTTATAATTTTGTGAATTTAATTTAATTTTCACTGGAATCACACTTAAATTCCGCACACAAGTTTTATTTTATCTACTGTATGATGTAAGTTACTGCTGAAAAGTAATTCTGATCCTTTAGCAACAGTATTTTTATTTAAAAAGTTATTAAAATAGTAATTTCCAATTATGAAAAATTTACATTGAACTGGTCGTTAGGATTGATCCCCATTTTCGTTTATGTTATTACATGGTTATTTTAGATCATGATCATTTTATATTGTTTATATTATTGATTTAGTCATGATCATAAATAAGTAGCTAGGTTATACCTAAGGATGGTAATGTTAACAATGTTTAGAGGGAGGTATTTTCACAACATTTGACTGACTTCTATTTCTCTCTGAAAGGATATTACACGAGGGACTCTAGATAATATGAAGCAACCTGAGCAAAATTTGTTTCTTTTTTGGAACCTGCAAATGGAAGCAAAAGATTGCCAAGTTAATTCTTTATCCCATTTTTTTTAATAAAGAAAATTCATAAAGCTTGGAGGAAATTGAAAAATTGCTTGGTTTTTTTGTCAATCTTTATGTATAGGTGCACTTTATAATCTACTCTCGTGAGCTTTCCAAATACGTGCGATGTAAATATAAAATATAATTCCCTAATTATGGGACTTCTCATAGTAAGCTTGGATAGGAGAAGGATGAATAAAAGTCGTGAATAAGAATACTACGCTAAATTCGTACAAGGGGAGAGGTGTACTATTTCCTGAAACTCAGCAGCTCTTTCGCTTTAATTAAGTAGGTATTTAGAAAAAATAAACGACACACTTACAAACACCGTCACAAAATGTTCAAAGTAGCTTCATTCAATTTTTCGGAGCACTTTGTCTGAATCGAAAATTTCCATGATACTACAAAACATAAACCGTTACTGCCAGATGATAAAATGCGACACATAAAATAAAATAGCGCCCTACTTTTCTGCATAAAAATATTTGAAAAAAAACTAGGAACTCATTTTTTTATTCATTATCAACAAATTTTGGCTTAAAAGTTGAGTTTTTGTCGAGTTTTTGTAATCTAACTTCACTGGATATTAAAATTATAAAATTTACGCTAAGTTTATTCCACCGAAAACATATCCAGCTATAATTTTCACAAATAATACAATTTTCATTAATCAACTTTTCGAATGCTTTGAATAGAAATTGTGTGAACGCCTTATGATGAACAATTAGGAAAAAATACGATACTTTTCATATCCCTTTTCATGAACTACGGTTCCTTACTCAGTTGAAAATAAAAAATGCATATATTAAATACATTACTTAATATTTTCAATTTATAAAATAATACATTATATATATATATATATATATATATAACCATAAACCATAAACACAGTAATCAACCCGAAGGTCGGTTTAGTAGGTGATGGTAGAGCTCACCCATGTACTAAGCCCGACGGCGTGTGAATATTCACACATCAGAGTAGGGGGGCCAGTTCCTTTCCCTGTGCCGGTTATGGTTTCCCAGGAAAATCTGGTACCCGAAAAATCAACTAGCTTGGGTGGAGCTGCAGGTGCCCAAAGTGCCTTGCCCGGGAATCGAACCCGGGACCCTCCGGTCAGTAGTCCAACGCTCTACCCGCTAGACCACCGCGACCCGCATATATATATATATATATATATATATATATATATATATATATATATATATAAACTTGGAAAAGACGCTCTCCGGCGACGCACAAACACACAAACACTAACACAAAAAACACCACACACATAGAAACATAAAAGAAGGACACTTACATTGGATATTTACGTTTCGACGGCACGGCCGTCGTCATCAGAAACAATCGGCCGTCGTCATAGAAAAATTCTGATGACGACGGCCGTGCCGTCGAAACGTAAATATCCAATGTGTCCTTCTTTTATGTTTCTATGTGTGTGGTGTTTTTTGTGTTAGTGTTTGTGTGTTATATATATATATATATATATATATATATATATATATATATATATATATATATATATATATATATATATATATATATATATTAATTTACAATTTACATTATAATATACAATATATGTATAATAATTTCAATTTAATTTTGCCAGATCTAAATTCACACTGGAGGGAAATGGCGCCATTATGAATCTATCCCAACTCGTTATCTTGAATGAGGAGTAGGAACCCGAAGATCCTTCAGCAATTCAATGGAAATCCCAACATTCTGCTTTCGAGTTGGAAATACCTAGGCATCACGTTTCACTACAAGAGAGTTTAGTTTGTGGAAAGGGAGACGAGAACCTAATAGACTCCTTTGCTCTGACAATAAGATCGCTCGAAAATTACTGATCCGCTCATTGCTTGCTCTAAGCACCCAGCTATTCCCATTTTCAAAGGGAGGCAGTGTATAAGGAAGAACTTGAGAAACCGAAAATGAGACGATTGCAGGCCTTGGTGGCCTAATTGCTCTTCTCCTGGATGAGTAATTAGCGGATCTTCCCTCGGCCCTTCCTACCTGGCTCCCACACATAACTACGCCTCGCTAGGGAGAGGCCATCTTACTGAATGGTGGATTCTGTAGGCCACTCCCTCGGTAAAGGCCACATAAACGTCATCCAGTACGATCATATACACATCAAATCTTCTCGTAAAGAATTTATATGATTGGTGTAACTTCATGTGAACAATAAATTATTCTGATTCAGAAATATTAATGCTTGCATAGAAACCGGAATTTGTAAGTGTTACGTCTATATGTACAGAGCATGGCCCAATAAATATTCTTACCTTTGTTTATTCTAACCTTTAATCTGAATAGATTAGTTTCATAGGTTAAAGCTTAATAATTACTGGCACAAGAAAGCGTATTTCCTATATAATTATTGTCGAAGTTTCCTAGAGGACTTGACCATCATATTTATAGTTATTTCCATCTTATTACGAATTACATATCTAGTTGTTTCCTATTTTCTAATTAATGTTATCCACTTATCTTTCAATGGTAATGATTATGTAAATTTTAATTGAAGAATTTTTTCAAATATGTAGGGAGAAAGTTCAAGAATTAAAGATAGGGTACACAGAGTTGATTTGAATAAGTACTCGTGTAATGGCAAACCGTAGCATTAAAGAAAAACGAGATATGGACAGGAATTTCTATACAGTACTTTAATCGATTATTTTTTAAAATAGCAAACTTTTATGATATTTTAATAGGTTAACCTTTAAAAAATATGGTACATATTATTGTAATGTAATTTCCCGGTTAAGGTAGGTTTCAAATGGACACAACTATATAATAAATACAATGGACTCCTAACAAAATACAATCCAGGAACCCACTATATATCAAGTCCTTCTTCATCTCTGTATACTTCCTTCCTTCATCTCGTCTAACATCCTTCTCCTGTTTCTGCCCTTTCTTTGTTTCCCTAACATTCTCCCCTCCATTAGAGTCTTCATCAACATCTCACTGCCCATTAGTGCGCACATAATCCATTTTTCCGGCCTCCTTAGGATTTCTCCCAAAAAACACCCCTCTCATCGCCAAACCAACATCTTCAGTTATTTTCCTTTCAGTCCATTCCACCCCTCCATTCGTCTCCGCACCTACATTTCAGAATCCTCAAAATGTACTTTTATCATTTTTCTTCAGCAACCACGTATCCGTAGCGTACATAACGCCTAGCTCAATTCTTCTCCTTACGTCCTTACTACTTTGACCGTGTTGATCCAAAACACATCCGAGATACGTAAGCTGTTCTACCTGCTCTACTTTTTTCCCAAATATTTTAATGGTTAGTTCAGCCTTTTTCTTTCTGGAATATCGCATAACCTTGACTTTAATAGTATTGGTTCAAATCCCATATCTATCGCACTGAGTTTCCAATTCACTAAGCATTTGCAAGCCCTTGGCTGACTGACGAACTAGAGCTGGGTCAAAAACAAACCTAACCGATTTTACTAATTACCGTCCGACTTTCATTCCTACCTCCAGTTCTTCCCATGCCTCTTTAATCATTTCCTCCACATATACGTTGAACAGCACCGGTGACAATGGGCAACCCTGCCTTACACCTCTTCCTAACACTGCCCATCCGGATTCTCCGTTCCCTACTCGCACCTGAGCAGTCTGAGATATGTACAGGTTGCGGATCAGTCTCCTGTCCCTCCAATCCATTCCTATTTCCTGCAATATATGCATCAATTTTCCCAATTTACTCTATCAAATGCTTTTTCGAAATTTACGAAACAGGCAAATACGAAGGTCATCCGGAAAGTAGTACCCGTTCGTGAAATAAAGACACAAAAGTAAATATTAATAAACATAAAAAATTTTATTTGAAAGAGGATACTTTAAACTACTTCTCAACATAATCTCCAAGCAAATTAAGGCATTTGTCATAACGTGTGACAAGTTTCTGTATTCCTGCTGCATAGTCTTTCGCCGCCAGCTCATTGAGATACAGGGTCACTCCTTCTTTAAGTTCTTCATCGCTGTCAAATCTTTTTCCTGCCAAAAAGTCTTTCAGCTTTGTAAAGAGATGAAAATCTGAAGGGGCCAAGTCCGGGCTATACGGTGGATGGTCGAAAGTTTCCCATTTGAATTGCTTCAAAAGTTTTTGTGTTATCCCAGCTGCATGAGGCCTGGCATTGTCATGAACGAGAATGACACCAGTAGACAATAGACCTCGCCGCCGATTTTGTATTGCCCGCCGTAATTTCTTTAATGTTTCACAATACGCATTGGCATTAATAGTGTCTCCACGGGCCATAAAATCAATAAGCAATACACCTCGTCGATCCCAGAAAATGGTTGCCATGAGTTTCCTGGTGGACAGAACTGTCTTGAATTTTTTTGGTTTGTTTGGTGAATGAGCATGATGCCACTCCATTGACTGTCGTTTACTCTCAGGTGATGCATAACAAACCCATGTTTCGTCACCAGTAATTATGCGAGTCAAGAAAGAGTCTCCTTCATCAGAATAACGTCCCAAAAACGTCAGTGCTGCAGCCATACGCTTGGTTTTGTGCTCATCTGTAAGCATGCGAGGGACCCATCTTGCACAAATTTTTGCATAATGCAGATGGTGTTTAACAATTTCATGAACAATTGTTCGAGAAACATTGGGAAAATGCTCACAGATGTCATCAATTGTGACGCGCCGATCGTTCCACACGAATTCGTCAACTGAGCTCACCAGTTGGTCTGTAATAACAGACGGTCTCCCCGAACGCTCATCGTCGTGTGTGTTCCCCCTCCCCATGTTGAAGTTGCGACACCACCGCCGAACAGACGACTCGTCCATTACATTGTCTCCATACACCTCCTTTAATTGGCGATGAATACCACATGGGCGAACGTTTCTTGCCTTGAGGAATTTAATCACTGCCCTCACTTCACAACTGGCGGCGTTCTCAATTTTTTTAAACATTGTAAACAATCACAGAAACAACACAGGCAATGCTAGCGTCACGCAACTTGGCTCAGAGAAGGCAGACAAGCCACTGAAGCTATCTGACCTTGTCCAGCGGCTACTCGCGTCGTCAGCACTTCATGCGGCACGAACGGGTACTACTTTCCGGATGACCCTCGTACATCCTGGTTTTATTATATATTTCTCTCGATCAGTGATTTCATTACTGCAAAGGCATCACACGTACTTCTACTTTTCTTAAACCCAAACTGATCATCCCCAGTGATTGAAGTAGTCATTTGTCGTACTCTCTATCCTTTTGTTGATGATCCTGAGAACAACTTTAGCTGCGTGGGATATCCAACTTAATGATTTGTAGTTCTCATATGATAAAACCTTTACCTTGTTTCGGAAGAGTAACTAACACTGAAAAATCAAGTATACTGTTCAATTTGATAGATAGATAGTGGTTATCGTATAGACGAATTTTATATCTGCTTATTTTATTAATCATTATATCCGGTAAATCCTAACAAGGTACACAAGAATATTTTACCGATGAGGATTTCATGTTAAAAACGGATATTTAAAACTGTCTCGGTCACTGAGTAAATATAAATTTTTATATTTTTTTAAGGTAAAATCTAGATGGTGATTTCAAAACAGTTTTGCGAAAAGAGTACCTCAAGATTACTGGATTACTATCTCAACAATGATTAAAATGTTTTCTGCCTTTTTTCGACAATGTTTATATTGTAGTTGGATAACGCCCCCTGTTGCTGGAAAATTATTATTGAAGGATAAAGAAAAAACGAAGTTGCAAATGGAATTTCGCGTATTGCTCTGTTATAGAAAAAGTCTCTTTGCAAAAGCGGTTACTTATACCAAATGATTTACGGTTAACAAACAAATATTATAAGAAATCGATGATTATACTTTTAGCATTTTAAATATTTTACAATTAACCGTGTGGACCAAAAGATAGAGTAAAATATGTAATTCATACTGATACGAAAAAACAATCATTGGGTTTTCGGAAGAATTAAAAATGTCTTTCCACAAGACACCACTGCTATTAAAAAAAATTGTAGAAGGAAATATGGACGAAAAACTTGTATTCATGTACCAAAAAAAATTACAACTACCTTTGATACGTAAAATTACGTCTGATTGTTTATACTTTCGTATGTTCAAGTGCTAAAATATTCATGAAATGAAGAACACAACGTATTTTTCCACTCTTTAACGCTTCCAGTGTCCAACAGTTAGGCGTCATCATCAGGTTATCAGATGATGACGCCTAGACGTTGAAACTATTAGCACCAAAATAAAGAACAGCGGAAAAATACATTGTGTTCTTCATTTCATGTACATGAAATTCCACAAAGTATAGCCAGAAACCATCGATTACAGCTACAACACTAATTTACAATAACTTGCATGTATTATCCTTGCAGATTTACTGATCATCTACATCTACACAATATCCCGAAAGCCGCCACAAGGGCGTGTGGCGGGGGGTGTTAGGTCACCACGCAGAAAAGGGAAAAAAGAAAAACCGCATCGTTTTAACTTAATAGAAACACTTCTTACATTTTCGAAAATCTAGAGGAGGAGCTATATTCAATATTAATACTCATATTCCTCGTGTGTTGAGAAAATATCGAAGGTCTTGGATCAGTCAAATTAAACGATGACGACCTACATAGAGAGAATTCGCAAAACCACTTACAAGAGTATTTTTTTTAAATCCTTAGTTTATCAATGAATTAATTCACTATGGCGTTTTCTGCAAAGGTTGTGAACTATATAAACTCCCACAGCACCTGCTCAAACTAATTTGTATGATTGTCTCTATTTTGTTTGGTGAATACTAATTTAATTAACTCCAAAGCTCTCCTGTGTTTTGAATTTATGGCCGTCAATATTTGCTATGCCCATAGTCTAGAATCGGTGTGTGATGGAAGGTAGGACGGAGAGTGACAAGAAAAAAATTAATGCTTTATGAAGATGCTGTATCTTTCCCGTGGCTCGGAGAGAAAATCTCAGGGGTTGTGACGGAAAATGACGCAACGAGTACAAGACACCCACCTGGTTTCGTGTACGGTTCGCTGGGGTAAAAGGAAGATAGGCTGTGTGAGATAACAGAGTTGAATTTGGAGAAGGGGAAGGTGGGGGAGAGGGCGTTTGTGGAGGAATGGGAGAGGATCTGGGAGGAAGACGAAGGAAGCAGGTGAGAAAGGGAGAAGCCTGGCAGTAGGAGTGGAAGGATAGGTTTATACTGATAGCAGTTCCGCCTTCCCCTGAGCCAAAGTGAGGAGGAGAAGTTTAGCAGGACGAAACTTTCCTCCAATCAGGGGAAGACTCTTTCTGTGCGCGGACTTTGATCAAGTGTTCCCTATGGATCTGCCTTGTGAGTTTAGAGGAAGGGAGTATCAAAGAGAGTGCAGGAGGGAAAGAGAGTGAGAGGTAACGATGGGGAGATTCCTGCACGAGGGAGGGAACAGTACAGGGGGAAGGTAGGCATGAGGGTGGGAGCATATACATATATATTTTTGCCCTTCTACCACCAGAAGGGGTTTTCCATCCACAGCAGAAGAGGGAACGGGTTTTGGAGGACTGTTTGCAAGGTTAAGCAGAAGGGAGAGTGGGGGAAAAGGTCTGGAGAGGAGGAGGCGTATATTTGCTTTCCTTTTGCCGGACTCAAATGTTTTAACGTTCAACATTTTCATTTTCCCCGGCCGCATGATTCCACCCTTACAACTTCCCTCCCCCCGGTCGACGTAACCACCCAGTTTCCCTCACTCAGAGGTGCCCGAGCGGATGTTCGGTAGACATACAGGGAGACCGGGTTTCATTTAAAGAACCATATGGAAGGAAGATACAGCTATGGGGAAAAAGGGAGTTCAGCGGTGCTCAACTGTTTTCTCTACGGACTACCGAGCATATTTTTCCATCATGGAAACTACAAAAGAAAAGGTAGGTGGGCGACCTCTGGGTCTGAAATGGCGTGATTTTTCGAAGTGTGAAAAACGTGGAAGACCTTCTACGATTATCCTGCTTTTAAATGATTCAAATTATATATATCCTAACAGATGTGCGAAGTGCAATCACAAATCTAGACGTTTTGTTTCTATCACTGGGTAATTATGCTGTGATGAAAATATAATACGAGTTTCAGTTTTCTCAGTGTTTAAATTGAACATTTTTTGCATTAAAATAAATAAATTAATTAAAATTTAAACATTAAATTAAGGCAAATATAATGCTCCACAATGGATGGAATAAAATTATAGCTAAGTGTCCTTTATGCGACATCCAAATATATGAATAATATTTCAGAATCCTGGGCTGAAGCAGAAATATTAAACAACTTAGAGTTCACACATAAATATTCAACTGAATTACGAAATGAATAAATAAATTAGATTTAAATTGGGTAACGTAATTTTTTTGCCAGCTTCAAGCGAATGAAAATACTCCGAAATTCTAAGCATTAATTATTGTATGCATAGTTAAATATTAAATATTCTACACATAATTAAAAAGAACGAATTGTTCCATACATAAAATACTCCATGGCTTTTTTGACCAAACGCATCGTACAAAGTACCACATGTTCAGTATCAATAGTAAAAAACCATTTACCATACATCTTGTTATATTAAAATAAATTTGATTTTAATAATTCAATCTTCATTAATTGAAAGTTAGTTATCTTAAGGTTTAAAATATACATCATTTTTTTGAAATGGAAAATGAAATTCCTTGCAAGACTAATGTTAAACGAACAACTTCAACGCCAGCGTTATATTTCAACGAAAATCTGACATGTTATGCTGGAGTTTTACCATACTCAAAGGGACCATATCAGATTTTGAATTCATGTTTGATCGATAGTGAAAAAATTATAGAATTTGATTATCTGCTTATGCGAATATGTTATTAATTCGACGTGCTAGATGTAGGAAAAGTTATCTTTTCAGAGATTTACGGCTTTCATTTTACCGATTCAGATCACAATTAAACTACGTACAAAGAGTAGCGTTCAATGACTTCCTCAAATTACCTAACGATTATGAAGCTAATCTAATTTTCTGAAAATGAGTCGTCGTATTTGATATATTTGTTGGTAAGCAAGAATATAACTTAATGTACTTAAAGTACAGTGTTTAGAGAAGTATGGTCAAACTTTTCTTGGAAACCACTTTTGGGTCGTTCAAAAAAACTCTAAAGGTGAATGAGCTGGAAGGCAAAGGAAGTCCACAAGATTGACCTGGTGGCCCTTACAGAAATACGAAAGAAATATTAGAAAGCAATTGACTTTATTTTTATATTTATTTCACTTTCACGAAAACTTAGACAAATAAATGAAATTATTGCTTATATATTCCGTGTTATTCCTTAATTTACATGTAACAAAACCTCTATGCATATGAACTCAGAGAAAGAAATAGAATAAAGTACTATTAAAGATACATTATCCCACAGAGTGTATATATCTATATGTATTAAATTAATGAAAGAAATGGAGCATAAACAAGAGAAAATAATCTCTAAAATACATCATAATCGAAGTATATCTTTCGTTACTGGGAGATACCTAGAGGAATGTGAAATTTGGTTATTTTCTGGGTTTTCCAAATGTTGAGCCTAACATAGCATCAGAAATTTTCATTTCACGTTTAGAGTCCAATTTTATATGTTAAGTTTGTTAAAAAATTGAACTTAGTGTCATTTTTGGATTTCTGTTCTATTACTGAGAATCATGCTATGGCTACTCATGGCTTCAAAAGTATATTTTAGCACTATGCGTTACCAGAAACCTTATTGTCTGCCGTCTGGTACAATAAGTCCACTTTAACCTTTAAATAAGTATTGTGGGTATTAATACATTATTTGAAGCGTCTCGAAGCATTTTCTCCTTAAAAATCGTTACTTAGTATACCATTACTAAAATATCAATGAATATATAGACATTTTTGGCTAAATATATGATTTGCTAGCTCATGCGAAGAGAGATAGAATTGATATGGGGAAAATTGGAGTGGTGGTTGAGTAATATATAGAGGAAGGTTGGAGAGTCAACGTGAGGTTACTACAGTAGAAATGTGTAATTGGGGATATGCTAGTTAACAAGGAACCAATGGCTATCATTATTATTAGTGGAAATAAGAGAAGACCTGGTCATTGTAGAGGTAATTAAGGCAACTCTGCCGAGAAGCATTAAGACAGATAAAGAAAATTATAATCGTTAGTGTTTACGACCAGCTAGTAGACGTGATTAAGAATGTTCCTGAAAAAAATTACTTGATAGTATTGATAAATTGGAATTCACTGATTAGTGAAGAAAGAGGAGGGAGTGCAAATATAATTGTCTTGGCAAGAATTCTATTTTTTTCTTTTTTTACATAAATTGTACCAACAAAAAACGCGACACGAAACTTTTCCCTAAGCATTTTATACAAACCTTGTATTATGTTATATAGTTAAAAGAACAAGGAAGGGAAGGAGTAAAATAAAATGAAATTCAAGAGAATTAACACGGACAAAAAGGAAGGAGTGCTAGGAGGGTGTTCTAAAAATTCTGAGGAAAGATAAGGTGACGAGTACAGTGGAAATAAAGGAATATCTAAAACAAGTAATAAAATGACAATGGAAGAAATAATAGGGAGCATAAATAGATAACGTTGGGAAAAGATAAATCAGAGAAATTACTCGGGAAAATAGACCATACTAAGAAAATTGAAGAATGTAAATACAAAATTAGAGAGAAGAAGGTATAAACATTTAAATCTCGTTATAAACTAAGGTGAGCAACTGGTAAAGCAAAGGAAATATGGTGAAAGGACAGTGCCAGGATATGGATATTTTACAAAGGTAAGGTGAATAGGAACATATTCAACATATTCAAGCGAAATGTGGTAGAATTTCATCATTATGAGAAAAACAAAATTGCACATTTCCACACGCTGTCGTAGCTAAGGTCAATTGCTCTTAGGTCCTATTGGAATAAGTCCTACAGTTTTCCCACTCTGCCAGCATCGTTCGGGAGTGATGATCTTCCAATTATTTGATGCGAGGGAAATGTGGGCAATTTAAAGATTCATTTTTCACCTCAGAAATTCTTCATATGACGGGCTATCGTTAACATAAACAGTGGCATCATCATTGCGGACTTGTCGGGTGCTATAAACTTTCAAATTAAGAAAATCAATCATACTCTGAGTCCCTATATTCTCCATACTGCGAGTTATTTTGTACCTGCCGTGTCTCGAAGCCAAGATAAAAAAATTAAATGCTGTAATTTACATTATATACATAGGGATCAATTAATATGCGGAAAAAGTCATCCAAGAATCTAGATTTTTTCTTAGGACTAGTTAGTTTCACGCTACACCCTCGCAAAGTGCAAAAAATTATCTCCATTGTGTATATACCGAAGTCAGAAACCGTCGTCATGCTGTTTATAACTTGGATTTTCGCATCTGAAATAGTGCTCCATCACAGCTGGAAGGAGAATTTTGTTCCACCAATACCGGTCCATCTTCCGGACGTCCTTGTTTGCCTTTGATTTCAACAGGGACGCGAAAGATGGACCCTGATTAGCGGATGCCAACTTTTCACCACTCTAGTGGAGGGACTTTACTTCTATAACTTCTTTTTAAAGGTTGTCATTTTTTTTCAAGTGTGCTAACTTCCTCCTGAGATGACTTCGCAGTAAATCGGGAGAGATAGCAATGGAGAATAGGGAGAGAAATGGAGATCGGGTATAGGGGAAGATTTAAGGGGCCTTGTAAGGAGAGGAAGTGAGGAGAAAAAAGGGAAAGATTGCTCGGATACCAAAAGACGACGAATCGATTGGCCATTATTATATTCCGCGTGAGGTCACCCCATGAAAGCCACTAGCTGAGCCGCTTAGGTTCCTCTCCTCTCCACCGGCCTCCACAGTACTCATTCCCGAATGATGGCACAAACGCAGCAAACACGTCACACAAAACACATCCGGATCCGTGATAAATCTGACACCCCAAATACTTTCTTGGCTCAGGTTGATGAAATGCAGTGAGAAAACGAAAGGAAAAAGAATGAAGGACACCATAAACCTCACGTGAAACGGTGACATGTTCATATTATTTCCATGAATTACTGGTGGTGGAGAATTCATGCTGCTCTCCTATTCTTAACATACTCTTAAGCCCAACTGTTCATCAAGTGAGTTTTATAAGTTTTCTTTTTTCATAATTGGATTTAAATAATTCTAAGCCAAAAAAATATGAAACACAAATGCACCTTACTCTCTATGTATTCAATATGTATCAGCTCACTAAATCATGAAAAATTGTTAACTTAAATTTTATGAACTAGTTTCAAAGAGCGTGTGTTAATATCTATAATTTCAGAAGTTCACTAATTAACATTTTACAAAATAAAAACCTATCTTTTTTTCAACGATTTTTCATTTCACCGCCATTGCTCTTTCTAGGGTACTTTTTCCGTGATTCAATAAAGATCTTTTATATAGTATATTCTTTTAGTCAGAGGGTTATGATTATTTCCACTTGCCCAGTACGCAAAAAAAGTCATATCTCGACGGAAGGAGCTTATAAAATCCCAAGAAAAACCTTTAACATACTACCCATGAAAACTAATGTTCAGAGAACTATCGTTAGGAGAAAACACAAATGCCCCCATGCAGGAAATAATAGCAACATTAACATGCCGAAGTGCGGCTGCGAGCATCAGGAAGAACCATTGATTGCAGGTTGATAATGGCATCGGAGTGGGGAACTGCTGGCCTTTCCCCACACCCTCTCATACTCCGCCGCCCAGGCAACCGATGCTTTTGGCGCATTCACGGGAGTGGAATGGGTGCGGTCAAGGAGGAAGAAGGTTCCGTAAGGGAAAAGTAGAGTGGATGAGGGGCTGGGAGCCTGGCATTGCCTAGCCGTGTGGGGACCCTGCTTCCCCTACTGAAGAGGCAGTCAACATTGGGAGCTATAGCAGGAGGGAAGGGTGAAGTGAAGGGTAGGGCTAGTGGAAGGGGGAGCAAAGTAGGGGCCCTTTTCATCTAAGGGTCCAATATTTTTTTAAAAAAAGAGATGTCGTTAAGTTAGGATAGAAAGTGGGGTGAAGGATAAGGACCAAAGCACCTCTGGGTATAAAGCATGGAGCGTTTTTTCATTTGTCCCCCAACTGCTTCCATTCCTATCCCTCAGTTCACTTCGCGTACAGAGGGAGGCATTTTATTCGGGAAATAAACACAAATCCATGCTTCTTCGACTTTACTGCCTTAACCTTTGGCCTCGAATAGGACCGATCAAGGCGGAAATATCTGCGAAAGAAAGAAGTGTTATCCGCACTACAGGATCATGGATAAAAATATATAACTCCAGCACGGGTGACACGAAAGGTTACAACAGCTAACTCAATAAAAAAAATGAAAGGTGCGGCGAAATATTTCCATACCGTAATAACCTATTTATATTATTGCCTTTCAGTATTTTAATGTGGTAAAATATTCTTGAATGGAATGATGGTTGTTTTTTAAACGAGTATTTCTCATGGCTACATGCATTGTGGAAGTTGGCAGTTGAAATATTTGTCTGTCAATAGATGTTTCACGAAAATAAAATATTTTTAGTTGCAATTATTTTACAAACTCAATGTTATAACCAATTTTGCATGCCAATGCTTAACTTATCGAGACTATAATATGCATTGCTAAAAGGACACCGAAAATATTTCTTATTAAAATGAAATGTACATTTAAAGAAAGTCACGAATCGCTCCAGTAATCCACAATGCGCGCTCATGATTTCATAAATGTAAGCATTCAGTTTTTGCCTGTAGGTAATTCGTTAAAATAAAAGGGTGAGAAACTGATGTCCGACATATGTTTCCACTGAGGAATGAAACATTTTTTCCATCCTTATACCTTCTTCTGATAAAGAAAACAGCAATCACGTAGCATCTCTTAAAACCCATAAGTTCTCTCCTTTGTCGCCGGCGTAGTAGAAGTTAATAATCCCACCCTCGGGAATAATTTTCTCTCGAGGTGGCTTGAATAGAGGATTAGGTTGTAGTTCTTCGGGAAAAAATTATGATGTGAAGTTTTCATCAAAGAACCTCCCTCTGCAAAATTTTCATCCCACAAGATTCTCGACTCTTACCTCTTTATCTTTTTCACCGAGAGCCATCCTGCACGGGAGAAAAGCACCCCTAGCCTCACCACTACCTCACCATTATCCTCTGACTCTCCCTCCTCCCACATCCCACTCCCTTCCAACTGGACTCAAATCACTGGCCCCATATAAGTGGAGTCGACCGAAAATTCGGAAAGCGGAGAAAATAAACCATCGCCCCTTCCTCCCTTGTTTATTCCACGCCACCCCTCGCTTTGGCGCCCACCCTCCTCGCTGACGCCAAGAATCCCCAATCCCTACCGCCGGCTTCACTCTGGGAGCGTCCCTCTCCCTCCTCCTGGGCACCCGCCCATCCCTTCCTCGACTTCACCTCCGTCCCCTCTCCCCTTTAGACCCAAAGCGAGCATGCCAAGCAGGGAGGAGGGGATTCGCCCTTCCTTATCTCCCCTCCCCTATTGAACCCAGGAGGAGGTCATGGGGGCAGTCCGCCATCGGCGGGAGGAGGGTTGTGGGTTAGACCACCGGGCTTAAAGGTTGGTGGGGGACAGAGGTAATGATGTCGGAGGGAGGAGGGAGATGGGCAAGGGGGAGGTTCGACTTGAAAGTTTGGAGGCGCGAAAATGGGGAGACGACGAAAGTAGGTGTACTCGGTTCACTCAAGGGAGGGATTTTTGACGCTCGGCCTCTCGCATTTCGAGGGTAGGCGTGGGGCGAGCAGAAGGGAAGCGTGGGCGAGGGAGGTGGGTGGTGGGCCACCCTCGGGTTGCGTGGGACGCGCGGACGTACGGGGTGCTTGGGAGGGGTGGTGAAGGAGAGGTGTGAGGATATTTGGGGTCAAAGTGGGAGAGAAACGGGAAGATGAGTGGATAAGAGGACGAGGAGATGGCAAAACGCAAGCTGAAAAATGCCCAGATAGGGAATGGTGGAGGAGCGTTACGTTTTAGGACGGTGAAGAGCTCCAAAGACTAGTCGAGATAATGGCTGCAGTTAAAGTGATATAGGCCCTACTCTTTCGTTCGGGGATGTCAGCGCTGTGGCCAAAACGTAATAACCGATGGAAAAAAGAGACTCAAAATGCTGATTTTATTCGTTTACCCAAAATAAAGTTTCGCTTAAAAACAACGAGGGCAGAGTATATGCTAAATATTATAGGATAATGGAGTGTTACATTGCTATGTGTGTTAAAGCATGCGGATTTTCAAAAATATATTTTTTCAAACTGTATTAGTAATAAATCTGCATGACTTATAAAGTCAGAACTTCAGGATTCTTTATGCATGAAATAAACGCTGTCATTGAGGGAAAAAATGTCACTACTCGTATTATTCAAGTTTTTGTAGATTATAACGAAATCTGTCCGATAAAAATAAAAATAAACTTTATTCTAACATTTTTTGTCATATTTTAATTTACATTATATTATTACCAGTAGCTAATCTGTATCTACATAAATACCCTACGAGCCACCAAAAAAGGTGTGTGGTAGGGGGTGTAGCACCAGGAGAAAAGGGTAAGGGATGAGGTGGTTGGGTTTTTTTCAAATAGGTGGGGGAAGGTGGGTGGAACTTGTAATAATAATATATATATATATATATATATATATATATATATATATATATATATATATATATATATATATATATATATACATATATATAGAGTCGCGGTGGTCTGGTGGGTAGAGCGTTGGACTACTGACCGGAGGGTCCCGGGTTCGATTCCTGGGCAAGGCACTTTGGGCACCTGCAGCTCCACCCAAGCTAGTTGATTTTTCGGGTACCAGATCTTCCTGGGAAACCACAACCGGCACAGGGAAAGGAACTGGCCCCCCAACCCTGATGTGTGAATATTCACACGCCGTCGGGCTTGGTACATGGGTGAGCTCTACCATCACCTACTAAACCGACCTTCGGGTTGATTACTGTGTTTATATATATATATATATATATATATATATATATATATATATATGGATATATATATATATATATATATATATATATATGGATATATAGATATAGATATATATATATATATCCACGCGCAGTCCCTAACTTGTACGTTAATACTTATTGTGTTGCACTGACTCCTGGGGAATTTCGACTACAAACATTCTGGTCTCTTATCGCTCTAGGAAAAAATGATATCTTAAACCTGTCAGTCTTGAAGTCTATCTCCCTAATCTTGTGTTCGTGATCTCTCCGACCGTTATACGTTGGCGTCCGTATTATATTCTTGATGTCATCGGAAAGGGCCCCATCGTTAAATGCTTGTGATAAAGTTAATCTATATTGTAAATGCCACTGCGTAAGAGAATTCCAACCTAAATTGTCTAGAAAAGTAGATAACTTGCTGCGTTGGTCATAAAATTTTTTGAGAAATCTAGCCCCCCTCCGCTGAACTCGACCTAATTCCGAAACCAAATTTATATTTTGAGGATCCCATATACTGGCAGATACTCCAGGTGGAGCCTGATCAAGGCAGGGAAACATCGTTCCTTCACTTCTTCGTCGCAATTACCCAGCACAATTCGATGCTTAATCCCCGTTAAATTGATTTTACCCAATTACTGCATTCAAATTTGAAGTATCATCAGTTTGCATACGCCTGCTTCTGATTATGGAAAATGCTTTCTACAAGGATGTCTCTTCAAATTGGATAACAGAAAAACGTTAAATGGGGAGAACGAGGAACAAACCACACGAAATTTTCGCCGGATATTCACCGTTTCGTGGTGAGCTTCGCGGAACCCACCACCCAAACACGTTACGGAAGCAAGTTTTCCCAACATGTTAGTGGCACCCGTTTGCTAATTAAATATTTATGATACTACTCTTAACGTCATTTGACGATTATCTCTCACAAATCTGTGGTGTTACTGTTTATTTCCGTAAGGGCAGTGACTGGATCCCCGGGTCCCCCTTCCTTGAAAATTGATTGTCTTCCCTCTTTAAGCATTTTAAGCCACCTTTCAGATGTTCCATAGAGAAAATTAATCTGTCTTTAAGCGATTTGTAACGTTGTATTGGCCTCAGCTGATGACTTGTTCAGGAGACAAAATTTCTATACCGGGTGGCGTGTAACACGCGTGTCCACCACTGTTTTCGTTGACGAACTGAAATGGTCTCATGTAGATGTCTCACTTCACACGAGGCCATGTTTACCGCTGATTCATTAATTGAGTAAATGAATGATTTTTTAATATAAAATAAACTTTGAGTTTACAAATTAGATGCAACAATTTCAGAGATTAAAAATCATTCACCTTGACCGGGATTCGAACCCGGATCCCTCGATATCCGGCCGAGTGCTTTAACCAATTAAGCTACCGAGACGTCCTCTTACACTCAGAAATTTTGGGGGCTTTAAAGGAACAAGATATTGTGACGAAATACCGTACATACAATGTCACAGGCATTCGTAGTCGTGCGCGACGCGCCACAGTCCACGATGTTAATAAAGCCAATTTCAAACACTTAGACTGTTCATACCTTAGACAAATTTCAAGAAACTCTAACAGCAACTTTAACGGAGTCACCCGCTATGTGTGCATTATAATGCAACAATTTCAGAGATTAAAAATCATTCGCCTTGACCGGGATTCGAACCCGGATCCCGGTCGAATCCCGGTCAAGGCGAATGATTTTTACTCTCTGAAACTGTTACATTATAATGCACACATAGCGGGTGACTCCGTTAAAGTTACTGTTAGAGTTTCTTGAAATTTACAAATTAGGTCCAATTAATTTTTTTATACAATGAATCACGAGAATAAATTTATGACGACTCTTTCTTGATCAGATCCATTGTTCTAATAAGGAATATGAGTAATTTTGTTTCCATAGACGTATTCAACAGTCTTCCTAGCGTAAATAAAATACTTGCATTAATTGACGAAGTGCGTCAGAACGTATGCATTAAAAACTTATTCTGTCTTATGCAATTGTTTAGTATCTTTTTATCACTTATATAGTCAAATCTCCTTTGCAGACACTATTTATCATTTTAAGATGGTAAAATAAATTCTACTGCAAAACATATCCGTTACTTTATTGTTCAGATTACTTAATTATAAATTTTATTTATAACATGAAAGACTTAAACACGTGCCACATTTAAAAAATTACATTTCTTATTATTTGGTGGCTTCGGAAATGGCTTAAGTCAAATATTTTCTTCTGGTAGACAATGAATGCCTAATCTTTTGTATATATTTAATCATTCAAATTAGTTTCATAAAAATTATAGACTGTAAACCTATGGAAAATTCTATGGAAACCCGTTCGGGGGGAATGATTTTTACACTTTGAAATTGTTGCATTTCAAAGCACATTTAGCAGATGGCTCCGTTGAAATTAACTTTTACGGCATCATTTCCCGCAATTTCTGGGAAGTAGTTTTATTATTTCACCAACTTTTATCATGACTGGTTTTTCCTGATGAGAGGAGGTACAAAGTTTTGCAACATAATTAATGAATAATTTAGAATAAAAATTGAAGGATAAAGGTTTCTAATTTCGTAAATATGTAGAGAAACCCCACGGTGTGACTCCCAATGCTATCACCTACTAATTTGTTTTCATTGATAGCCACTCACACCACGCTATTTGATTTTTTTCAATATATAATTAATTTAATGCATTAAAGCACACCCGACTGAGTAATTAGGCTATAACCAAAGAAAATAACGTCTTTGACCAAGAGTGTATAGATTAGTTAGCTGATTAATATTTGCTATAAATGATTTAACTCTAATCAGGTTCCTACTAAACATGTAAAATCACATTGTGTTGGAGATTAGAACAAAACGGACTTAAAATAATTTATATTTCCCTTTCGGGTCTTCGTTGGGAAAAAGAGTTTGAGAGAGGAAGGAAAAAAGGATTTGAAGAGTGAAAGCAGATGATTGCGAAAATTCGGTCTCGTGTGTTGATGAAAGGAAAGAATACTTGGATGAATGATAAAATGAACTTTTAGGGATTGCAATATCTCGGCATTATTGCTGAGTACAAACAGTGAGGAGGGGGTAAATCATCGTATCACCATGGAGATAAGATCGTGTTAGCAGATTTGGAGATAGGGGGCTTAAAACGGTAGACGGAGGGTGCGGAGAAATGTATATGATTGGATGGATGGAGGAAACAGAAGAGAGGCAGATATTGAGACGCAAACAGCTTTCTAAAGATGAACGGTTGATGAGAAAAATACCCAAAATAAATGGTCAGAAAATACGGTTATTATGCGTGGTGAAAGTTGGAATGTTGATATAGACGTGAAGACGTTCAATTTCTCTTAATTTGGAACGAGAGCATTATCAAATGCGAAAACGTGTAATTTCGCATAAATGCACGTACGTATATATAAAAAATTATACCCAAACATTTTTCCCACAAAGACGGATTGAAACAGAGTAATAACCACCACTGTATCTAGGCAGATCTAATATAAAAAATAGTATTGCGTTATAAATTAAATGACTAAATCTTATTTCCTATTTAATCCCTTCTTTCTGGGTCAATCAGCACTCAAAGTGAGATTACTGTCACATTTCACAACACCATTTGAGCTTAAGAAATATTATTATAGTGTAAATGACAGTATATTTTAAATTACATTAGTTAACTTAAAATAGGCTTTTAAAAATGAATTAGTTGAATTATAATTTAACTATTGCAGTAATAAATAATAAATGGAAGAAGGGACAATTAATTATCAATTTAGCCCAAATAAAGTCCTTTATCTATCTATCTATCTATATAGCATGATGCATGAAAAGCAAATAAATTAGATTTATCGAGTTCGAAATCTTAATGATAGACAAATCACTATATTAGTCCTTCATGTTGCGGAAATAAAGAATTTTCCTGATTCAAGATCAGAAAAAGCAACAAGGGAGAAGTCCGTACTTTTCCTTACACCGTTTTTTCATTACGACTTTCCACCAGTAGCTGAACTATCGAAAAACCTTCAAAGCAGTTTAATTAAAACTCTTCCGTTGGACTAAAAACGAAACCACGGTGGGAGAATGAACGGTGACTTTTGTTGCTCTTTAGATGTTTTTATCCGATTACGTCGGATAGAAAAATAAATCAATGAGTACAAAATTAATTTCAGACAATCCTTTAAGGAAAAATGTCGAGCATACATTCGTCTCCCTGGCAGGGAGGATGAGAGAGATTTAGAACTTCTTTTTATACTTTCAACTTTCGATGTGGCAGCAGAACAGTGTTCAAACTCAGAAACGGTGGAATGTAATTTTTTTAAATGTCATGGTCCGCCTTCTGAAGTCAAAGAATAAGTTTGTTGTCATACAGTGATGAAGCTTCAGAAATTTTCCGGATAGTGTAATGTAAAAGGAATTAAACCATTAAAACGTTCGCAAAGCCGGAGTCAGACAGGAGATGAACTCCTTAGATAAATTTCAACGCTATCACTCCCACCGCCATAAACATCTATGTCAACTTGGTAAATTTTTGTTATAAAAATACCTCTTTATGAAAATTCAATATACTGTTCTTTTACAGGATGATTTTACATATAATACTGTCCAAAAAATGTAGTAAATTTAAATTTTTCCTACAATTAAGACGTACGTACAACATAACATCAAGATAAAGAATAAAGCGTATTAACGTTCTTTCAATTATATTCGCACTTTAAATAAATTTCAAAATATCGATTTTAAATAATTTTTATTATGAATAATTCATCACATTCATTGTGTTAACTAATTTTAGTGGGACTATCGATACTTATTCTCACTTATTTTACTTTTTTTTTATTTATTCATACGATGGCTCAAATATGAAAAAAAGACAATTTCATTTTAAGCCAAACAAACATTCTTGAAAATTCAAAATATAAGTATCCTTTATTAATGTTTTTCTATTAAGTGTCATATTGTACTAATAATATTTCACATTAATTACACATTTGTAGTTGCAATCAATACTCCGGAAATACCTAGAATTGCTCTAAATGCATTACTCATGCGTATGTCAAATCCTGTGTGCCAAATAAAGATCTCTGAAATAATATTTTTGGCTATAGAATTGCCATTAATTTAAATTCATTTTATTTTTATGCGTGGATATACATAGCTTTACCCTGTTCTCTGCAATCCACTTTCAAATTATTTCTGCAGATATTCAGGAATTGATCATATGATCCATTCGACAGAACTAAATGAAAGTAAATATATATATTACTATTATAATAAAATAATTCAACATTTACAGACACACTCATTCACTTCAGCTAACACGGTCACATTGTACCCTTATCCAAGTAAACTGCTAAATTTGCTCCGTTTACATTGGACAACAATAAATGTATTTACCATGCATGCAAAGAATAACTTAAAGGATCAAAGAAGCGATAAGAAAAGCTTTAATCAACTTCTCTTAATGTTAAAAAAATGAGAGATTTCTTTATAATCTTTACGGGGAAAGAAAATTGGACATAGATATATCGTATCGAACAAAATCAAAATATTAAGACTATATTTTGCTCTCAGGAATATTAGACGAAGTGGACTTACAACCACGCAGACTTCGTTTCCTTCAAACCTCCAGTGTCCCGTGATCGAATAAATTCGTCCGTTCCTTGTAACGAAATCATTCCTCCCACCCACGATGACTCATTTCACCGTGCTGCTACCAATTTCCATAACGTCGACGACACTCCTACGGTCTTCCTTCCCTTCTTAAACCTCTCTCACTCCCTCCTGTGCCTTCCAGTCTCTGATGGCATATTAGATTAAAGAACCCCAAGACTGCAGCGCAACCACTTACAATCACATTTTCCGCCGGGAACTCTCTTTTCTAAATTACTCAAATTCTTTCCTCATCCCCACCAAATCTCACCTGCGCAACCTTAATAACTTCATACTGCTTTCTCTAACCACCAAAATTGAAGTTTTACTAATTCTGCCTGTTTTTTTTTCCATGGGGAAGACAACTTTTACTGCGTATGTTAACACTTTCAATCGGTTGAAAAAAATCTATATGACATTTTCACGGCTCAAGGATTAGGTGCCAATCAGTGAAAAAAACAGGAGGCAAACAAGTGATCTACTCATTGTGTAAACGAAACCAAAACAACTGAATAACTACAAGTTGATCCTGTTTCATTTTTATAAAATATTCGTAATTTTTCATGGACCTACAAACTACAGGCTGCCTGAAATCCTGGAGGATAACATCGAAAATATTACTAGAGAATTTTAAATACCAAAGTCCTATAAAAAATTACTGAAAATAATAAGCTATTATGCAAACATCTTTCTCTCCTTTTCAACTATATACAAGAGCTCATACATTTAGTATTTCAGTAAAACAAATTAAAATGTTTTAAAGCGACTTTCTTCTGTCGAAAGAAAATATATTTGTGAGATATACTGTATTACAACACATGAATCAAGGATTAATTTGACATTGAACTCAAACATTATATTATGTTAAATTAAAGTTTCCCAAATGTATAAAGATGAAAATATATATTTAAGGCATTAAAGCAGTATATTGTCCATTCCTTGGTGGGAAGAATAGAACTAAAGTCGTTATCAAGTTACATTTATTTATTTAAATAAATTATTTTTTTAATTTCCACCATGATCTTAAAATTGGGGACATAAGTCGATAATATCTAACTAAACAGGAACATTATTTTTATGCGGTAAAAATATGCTACTGAGATTGAAGACCAAAAAAAGTCCAAAAACGCATTTAACTCACGAGGTTGCAGTAAATAAGAAAAAAATAAAATGCACTTCAACAGGTATTTTTAAATTTTATGGTTGGCCCATAGGGAATTTAACCCTAGATATATGAATAAAATACTGCGCATGACGTCTATTTACAGAAAAATAGCACTACATGTATACCTACTACTGCAATTTGTAGGTTCAATATGGCGTTATATTTAACCAAAAGTTTGACAAAAAAGGATGAAATAGAACTCAGGATAAAATAGAACAATGAAGACTATTGCTAGAAACAAATCAACAATCATACCTTCCGACAAAATAATAAAAAGCAAAGCATATGCTAAGAAATAATAAATTTGGAAGGAGGCCGAAGAACTCTTTAATAAAATGATTAAAAATATCTTAAGAGAAATCAGAAAACAATCACGAGGAATAAAAATAAGACAAAAATTAAGCCATTAAATGAAAATACATTTCACCAATGGAAGAGGAATTCACCGTGATTGAGAATAATAAAATAGTTAGGATGAAATTATAAGGGACTAAATATTTAAAAAATCATGTAATTCCATTTCATGGAAAAAACTCTACCTGAAATATATTGGCAAGTTCCGCGAAATAATAAGGAAAAAGCCATAATTATACGGAAATTTCGACACGAAAGAAAATATTAATGACGTCAACTAATAGTACGTGTCAATCGAGTCATCACGGAACCATCCACGCACTTTCAAATTTCAGTGAAAACGTTTTCAACCTTAGAATGCCTCTTTCCCCTCCTGTCTGATTTTTGCCTTCCCTACTTGTTACAGGATACAGGAAATCAATTATTTTCCAATATTTTCAAATGTAATCAAAGTACGTTAATAACTTATAATGCAAAATAAAAGTACAAATTATATCAAATTTCAAGAAACTGTAACAGTAACTTTAACGGAGTGACCCGCTATGTGTGCATAATAATGCAACAATTTCAGAGAGTAAAAATCATTTGCCTTGACCGGGATTCGAACCCGCTTAAGTGGTTAAAGCACTCGGCCGGATATCGAGGGATCCGGGTTCGAATCCCGGTCAAGGCGAATGATTTTTACTCTCTGAAATTGTTGCATTACAAATTGTATCAATCAAAAACATTTTGGCTTGCCCTAATTTATCAATTTTCTATCGAAAAATGGGTTATTTGATGGTACACTAAATTCCTTTTTCTTCTGAAAAATTGTGCTAAGTGAAAAACCTTTACTTTGGGACAGGAGGTACGAATGGTCACAATTCTCTTCTTTTGTATCTTGCCATTATCTGCTTTATTAATTAATAGTTAATATTTACTCTACATTATTATTTATATTAATGGCATATCTCTGGCCCAAAATGGGTGTATCAGGGAGTAAAAATTGAAAACTAAAGACGAAAGCCCTGACATTTCTACCCATATTAAACTATTAATATTATGAAACAAAGCGAATGCAGCTATTTGAAAAAAATCTTTTAGATGAGTCATTACCAAAAGGTAAATGATGAATGACCTTTTCCTGGCCAATCATTTTCTTTTCACTTGAAAATCAAATTGTAATAAAAAATAATTATAATAATTCAACTGACAACTACGTGGAAGTTTAAAAATCCACGAGTCAAAAGACAGGGCAATTATTAAGAACTCATCTCGTTGTGAAACAGCAGAAACATTTTACCCTTCAAAATATTTGCTTTTAGACATAATTAAGAAATGGCGAAAGAAAGAGGGTGGGGAAGGAACTATAAGGACTGAGCATGAATTACACCTTCGAGAGTCTTTTTTTTTAATACGCATCCTCCTCCTTTCCTCTACCTACGACTTTTCCAACTACCAACCACCGACTGCATCGAAAACTCCTGGCACTAACACAGCGTACTATCCCTTCGATGATAAAACACTTACAGGAATGACCGTGATGCTGGAGGAAGGAGCTGAGGTGTGAGGTGGAGGCTTTTTAGGCCGTGGAAAGTGGAGCTAAGAGTGGAAGTGGAGCTGCCTTCCTCATCTCCAGCTCCAACAGAGTACGTCGTGAGGAAAGGAACCTCGGGGAAAGGAGGGTAAGGGGTGCACAGGGCGGGTTGAAATGGGATGGAGATTAGATGGGGAAGACGCTTTTGTGAGCAGAAAGACTGAGAGTGAAGCTCAAATGAGGATTCCCACACAATTAAAATAAAGTCATCTTAAAGTAAATTAAAGATGACAACAACATTTATTTATCTCAATAACTTCTATTCCTATTTATTTAGAAATAATAAAATAATAATCGTCAATATTTAATCGAAAATGCACTTTATTATTAATATATTTTAAATACTTCTAAATGTAACGTTATTATGGACAAATAAAAAACCAGCTTTGTAATGGAACTATTATTCATCTTTGTTAAGATATAATACAAAAAGTTCGGCTCTTTATTGCAAAAATGTGTACTAGGCATAACATGGTGTTAAATTTGAAATACGATTTAAAAAGACAATAGACTGAAAATTTAATTTTAAACATGTCACCGTTCTTTTTAGTTAAAATATATGGCGCAGAAACTAATTAGTATGAAATTGAAGAGAAAGGTTAGCATTGATAAAGACGTTTGAATTTAAAACGACTCAATTTCTTTGGAATTCGAGATACGCATAAAACAATACATAGGTACGGAAAAAACAATTAGGGCCTCACATAAAAAAGGATGCATTACTGCACGACCTAGTCCCGAGGAATAGGATAACAAGGATCTACGAGTTGACTGATACCAAACCAAAGCGCTGCCTTGAATAACACTTTTTAAATATTTTTATAAGTTTGGAGGGAGATTTTCAAGAGAACGGATCAGGGGACCGGTAGAGAATTGAGACGAATTGAGAACTAAGGATTGCGACGAGGTAAAAATATACGAGCAAGTTGGCGAGGGAAGTGGGGATGGTGTAGGAGAAAGGACAGCCAAAGGAAGGATATGGAGCAGGGTAATTAGTTCTAGCCAACCCCGAGGCTTGGTTCTCGGGAGGGTGAGAGGTGTGGGGTCTAGTTTGTGAAAAGGGAGGCAGAAGAAAGGGGTGAGGGGTTAGGGAAGGCTGGAGGAGTTTAGCTGTGGGGCCAGAGCTAAGTAGAAGCGCTGCTAGAGGTGGTCCCGGCACGGACTGGAGGGAGAATTGAAGGGGGAGGAAATGAGGGGTAGAGGATGGGGGCAGGTAATTGCTCTGAAGAAGAGTGAGAAGAGGTTGCTTCACAGCTTTCCCAGGATTCCACGAGAGACGGGATTTCAGAGGGGGTGGCCTGTTGAGCGTGGGGGTGTGCGAAACGTAGGGAGATGAGGTTTTTTTTTGGGATAGGAGAGGTGAAGAGAATTTAACTTGTTTAAGGGTCCTGGGGATGAAAGATGCGAAGAAGGGGTGACTTAGGAATTGGGTTAAAGGGGAGAGGCGTGGGTGGCTGGGATCGACAGAGCAGTGAGGTGGTCAGGGGATGGGGAACTGAGAGAGGATGAGCAGGATGAGGGTTGACACGAGGGAAAGGGAAGAGGGGAATGGAATTGCTATGGGGTCTGCCTTTAATGAGTGAGAAGACTAGGGTTTGGCTAGTTTTTAGTGAAAGGTAATCGATGCACCGAGATGACTTGCTTTCAGAGAACGCTCATGAATGTTTTCTGCTCCCCATCTACAAAGTTGATTTCAATTTTCAAGAGGAAAATCATAAATAGTAATACATAAAAATATTTCTATTGAAAATACATACGAAACTCCGTTACTGGGAAACTAGATTTGGCATAATTGTTTTTTTGGTAATCAGAATTCAAAGCCGTTACGTTTCCTCCAGTGCTTTAGGTTCAAGAGATTGTAGAATAATAGAGGTTGTTTCCCACTTGTGTATCAGGGTTCAATCACATAAACTCCAATGTTTTGGCACATTTCACTTTTTGGAACGTTCCAAATTGTTTTCAAAACGGTATACACAATCCTAATTTATTAAGATAACGGACTGATATACACATGCTACAATATTTGGCATTGGCCAAGGGATGCATAATCGAGTAATATTCAAGTTAAGTCAGTATTAATGTCCGAGTACTATCGCAGTGTTTATACTATCCACAATGTAGCCATGTTACATCGTGGAATTGAGGAAATTCATATATTTAACATAAGTCATTAGATAATAACTATCCAATTCAAAATTAATATCATCATAAATTTAAATAAAAGATTCATTCCTCTAAAAACTCAATTTAGCATTAAATAAGTATGGCTTTGTAATGATTTCTACCACGAATTTATATACTTCTTTTTAATTACTTTGGCAACATCCACCGGATACAGGTACACCTGTATTTCCCATGCTTTAAGCCCAAAAAAAAAATAATTTTAAAATCATGAAAAAATATATAATATATTTTTCAATTACTTTAATGGGTTTTTCCAGTACGTAACGAAATCGTGACAACATTTCGACTTTCCACTTTGCACAGTTGTTTTGTTGCAACCGAATCATGTATCAGAAATGGTTGGGACATTGGAAAACCTGGGAGATGTGTGCTTTTAATGGAGTTAACGTAATGTAAAAGAACCACAGAATAAATAAAGTAATGGTCGAACAGTCGAAAGGTTACAATACAAAGAACTCATTTTGTTACAAAATATGTGTAAATGGAAATCACCTACAAAAAGAAGAATTGTAACGAATAATTATGCAAAAAATCACTGACAATTTTGAGATTCGGTTCATTAACCTTCAACCAAAGTTGGACTCAATGTACGATATTTGATGCTCCATTTTGTGAAATGAGTAAGTTTGTTAACACTTCCTGAGATTTCTCCTAATCATATGATTAAATATAAAAACAAAAATATGTTTTCACGGTGCACATCATATGTTGTGATCGAAACTTTTGTATTTTTGCTGCAATAGTAATATTTCCCATGCGAAACTGAAATAAAACTATTCAACAGCAACTAGCTTAAATATAGGAAAATACGATTGATATTATGATTCATCTACTTGATAATTCCACTATAAATTTCAACGATACTCCTTTATGGCAAATTTTACTGCTCATTTACGATATTTTTTGTATCAATTACAACAGACAGACTATTTAATTTGAAACCTGATAACTTAGAGTAGGAAATGTAAGGAAAAATAACCCTCATGTTATTGCCCAAAGAGTATCATGTGTGACTGATCTTTATAAACAATTGTTCATCAAATGACAACAGTTGACATAAAAATTGTCAATTCTTCTTTTTCTGTGCACGTATTTCCGGAAGTCTTTGACGATTTCGGTATCGAGTATTAAAGCACTACAGAAACAAATGCAAAAAAAAGCATTCCGAAATAATTTCAAATACCACAAGGAAATTGTCTTAGTCACCTGAGATATACTCATTTAGCACTCAAATTAAGTCTGTTAAGAAGCCATCTACCTCAAGCTTATCTGCAGGTTAATCCTTTGCAATACAGATTCCATATTAAACCACCGGCATGAAAGCTTTCCGATTTAATTATTATTACTGTCAAAACACACATGTGCAGATAGACAATGTCAGGTGGCACACAAATATTAAAATCAAAATTTCCTCGGAAAAATAACATGATACCTCAAATCCAATCAATACGACAAAAGATAATAAATAAAATCAGCAGAAAAAACAGTACACTTAAAGGAAACATCCAAACGCCATAAATAAATACTATCTGTTTTCTGATGAAAGAAGACACTTTTCTTTTCCGCATAGAACTCCCGAATTCCACATTCTATTTGGAAAAGCAAAGTGTCTTCATTCATAATGAAGGATTTCCACCATGTTACGCCTGAAACTGTGTCAAATCGGCTTCAGTTAAAAAACATTGATGATATTATGTGGCGCACTAACCAAGTATAGCCTCAAAGAAACAATAATAAAAATAATAAAATCTTATTTGCTGGGTTTTGATTCTCGAATAGATTTTATTCCGTAGACTCTTCCAACCCGTCGAAACTCACCACTTCACTCTCCCTCCGACCAGTTCATCGATCTCAAGGAACCCCGTATCCGCCCTTCTTTTGTCCTCCCCACGCCGACAACCATCCTACACACTTCCCGACGACTTCCTTCGAAATCCCTAACTCCTTCTACCCCTGCCCATTCTATCACCCCCCCTGGGTGTCCCATGTTGCCTCCTAGCCTGTTCATTCATCTCCAGCCGATCCCTCTGCCCACCACTCTTGAATCGGTGCCACGTCCCACGGGAACGACGGAAATTACTGAGGGGATAAGTTAGAAATCTCCACACCTCAGCTCCCCCCCTTTGCTGAGAGCCGGAGTGTTCTCACGGCAAGCGACACCGCGAGAGCCCAAAACTTCCTCCCTCCCACATTGCTAATGTCTACAGATGTCATTTCCACCCATAGGCACTTTTTTATCCTTACATTAGTCGATGGCCTCGGCACGATAGGAGTACGCGTGAGCTACGGATGAAAAAATTGGTTCAAACATCTTAACACGAGGGTTAACACCCAAATAGCATACTGATCATTTTATTGAACTCTTTTATTTTGGCTTTAGTTTGATTTGTGAGCAAGACCAAGATTTTGTCAAAGATTCTATGTGACCAAGATTCAAATAAAATTTAAAGTTCTCTGGGTGTTTGTCCTCATCCAACTAGATGGGTATTTCAATCACAGACCTAAATAATAGACAGTTTATAAGAAGCTATAGCTTAGGCTGATCATAAGTATATGAACAAGCTGGTCAAACATTGTTAATTTTTATAAATGTGCATCTTTACCCCACTAGCTAGCTTTCCGAATTCCCTCAGAGATCTCCTCTTGCAATAACCACAAAAACCATGAGGTTATTCTTCATAGTAACCCAATAACTACATATGTAATATGAAGGTCTTGTATAAATCCTTTACGGAAAATTCCGTTCATCATTGACATGTCGTTGATGTCACAATTATCATGCCCATTATGTTAATTGAGTTGAATGCAAGTGAAATTCTATTACTAACCTTGTTAACATAGCTCTAGCCTCAATGGCTCCGGTTCATGGTCATGGTTTTTGATCTACCAGATGGTATGGGTGATTTTGATGTTGATATTAGTTTACTTCTCTAGAATATAAATTCCTTAATGCTGCAAAAATGTAGGGTGGATTATTGCCGCAGCTGATTCTAATAATTAAAGAACCTTTTAAACCGTATCCATATCGTTTCAATAGCAACTCTTCAAACTATAATTTCAACCTTAGAGACTTGGAACCCAAGGAGCAAATATAAAAGTTTTTATACCTGGAAATTGAAAAATAATATTCTGACTCTTTAAAAATTAATATTAAAAAGAAGGGAGTAACAGAGAGGAAAAGAAAAACATTGGATTGGAACGACTTAATCCACAAATATTACATGGAAGTTGAATAACTGGAAAATAACAAATAGATGACAGAAATCTAATTCTGACTATGAGAGAAAAGTTATAGCCTGAAATAATATTAAAAAACCGCAAAGCCAATTGAGGAAAGAACACTGTAACACACTTTGTTTAAGGAATCTATATTACTCTCTAAAATCATGATTACATGTTAATTTATCTCGTCTACATTTCTCGAAATTTTCAACACTTATGAACTGATACGTAGTTTAAAAATTTAAACTAATGGATTTAACTCGCTGGATATTTCTCTCAAATTTTAGAATATGCCTGTGTGTTAATTTTTAAGGTAAAAATTTGATGAATGACCACATATATATATGTATATATATACATATATATATACATATATATTTATCCTTGGCTACAAAATGTAGTTATTTTTATTATTTAACTCATCTCATACCACAGTGAAACAATCACTATACATTAATTGCATTGAGAGTAGGAAGACTAGTTTTAGGAACTCCGCATATATGACAAAAGCACAAGAGGAGAATAGCACGGATAATCTTTTATGGGAAATAGATACATAAGATACCTTATTGCATTAATGAGGTAAATTAACTGGATAAGGGACATAATATCTAACCATAAATAAAAAGTGGTCGTCGAAATGATGAGCTCATTAGAGGCGGGCGCAAGGGTATTGCAAGTATATTACCAGGAGGAGTATTGCTTTTATCAGAGCTTTTATCAGAGTGTTTTTGGACCCTACTATTCTTTATATATACTAACGACCTATATCCCTCAGCAGGAGCGTTAGATTACTTCTTGGTGGCAAAGCAATTAACATAGAAATTAGGACAATCGGGATATTGCGGGATACGCCCTTAAAATTAAATATCAGGAATCTGCCTCACTTAAATTTTGGAAAAAAAGAAGACGAAATCAAAATGGACCAAATTATGCATCGCAGAACTTGTGGAATAGTGAGGAGATTTACTAACATTAATTCTTTCTTGGGGAAGACACATCAGAAGAACATGTGGGTCAGCCTTAAAGAAGCTACAAGCTTGTAATACTCATCTGATGGTTTGTAGAAAAATGTAATTAAAACGTGAGCGAGAGTGTTACTGCACTTTAGTTTGGCAGCATTTGAAATATGCAGGAGTCTTTTGGATCCAAGAGGGGACACACTTTATGCAGAAATTGGAAATATTCTCAGACTGAATTCTCCAGATGATTAAAAAAAGATGCCTAAAAAGTTGATGGAAGAAGGAAATAAGCGTTTTCGGTAAGTTGAAGGTGTTAGGTTGGAAGACCCTTGGTGGACGAAGAGACCAGGCGTATCTTAAACTTTTATAAAGCTACAGCACTCGTGGGACTCATTAAGATATTGGCATATTTGATCACTAATGTAAAATTAGATAGAGAGGCACTGTTACCGACTGATTTAAGAATCCATATCCCCCTCGCACCACACGAAATAATATGAAAATAGAACCCAATTACACGAATATATTTCATGAAAGACAACTATTTAATGATTTATTCAATTGATGCATGATGGATATAGGCATGTTTTTAAATGTTCGAGTGTTTTTGTAGAGGATCTAAGGTATTCAAATGCATGCATTTCCTTATATTTTACCATGCATGGCTAGTGCTGTACCACTCTCCGTCACATGCTCTTGCGTCGACTTGTGGGGTGACGTGTAGTTTTGAGTAAATAAATTCATAATAAAAAGGATAGGATAAAATAATTGCTTTCTTCGTGAATACTGATAATTATAAATGAGGGAATAGAAAATAATAACACTTTAATTTTATGAAGAAATACAACCTGAGGGAAACCAGAATTTAATTAACACCGATGAAAAGAAGAGGTAAAACCCAAGGAATAAAGAGGCTTAAAAATTTCGTGCCACTTTTTATTTGAGAAAATAGGAAGGATTTATTCTAATGAAAAAATGTTTCGTGCAATAAGCAATGGTTTCAAATACTTTTATGTAACATAAGAAAGAAAATTAAGTGTGAATTTTCATTATTATTAAATATAATACATATGTTGCATTCGTGTAAGATATTTTCTTCCACATGAGTGATTGGGATTAAACAAAATGCTATCAAACATTAAATGCTAAAATGAAATGATTTCCAATTGTGAATACCATTGATCTCTTTCCCTTCAAATTAATATGGCATCATTTTCCCTTCGTAATTTCATTACAATGGCTATTAGCCGCCAAGTGATAATTTATATTTCAGGACAAACGCGATCTGCAATTTGTTACGAAGAAAAATATTAAGTATAGGAAAAAATGAGCACAGAAGGAAGCACTCCGACATTTACACAAAGTTGTCATTAGACTTTATTACTTTGAACCTCCCCTTTGTCCCTGTTTGTCGCACTCAAAGGGCCCCTTCCCTCCTATTCCACTCATCCCTCGAATTTGTCACCACAACCGAATCCCACGCAACCGACTAACTGCATCTGTCTTCATTCCGCACCCAATCTCCTTCCGGGAAATGCTTCCATCTCCCTCCCTCTTTGTCTACCCCTCTTCCTCAAGTCACCCCGACACCTACCCGTGAAATCTCTCCTCCTTCAGACATTGTCTCACCTCTGTCTTCAACCCTGGTCGTTTCGTCTTCATTTAAGACGCTTCGTGTTTCAAGCAGTGTTTACATCCGCCCCTTGAAGTTCGGCAAGGAACAGTTATGGTTCCCTCCAACAACTATTTGAAGGGATGGTATGTTGGGTGAAGAGAATGGTTTGATATTAGATATGATGTTATTTGAGTCTGCTGTTTGAGACTTGTGTAACTCAATCAGAAAAACTTGTTTTTACAGTCATTGTTGTCAGAATTATGCTAACTGTTTTCAATAATTTCTTATTATTTAGATGTTCGTGTATCTTAAATTCTGTGCTGACATTTCCCTTTATCTCTTTGCGAACATACTCATGATCAACTAATTTAAAACTTTCCAACCTATCCTTTTTCCATTGCTCTTACGTTGCATAATTATTTTTTCTCCCCAGGATATTATTAATCTTCTTGTTTTTCCTTTCCCCACTTCTGTATTTTTATTCTTCCATTTATTTTTCTCACCTCCCTTCTTAATCATCCAACCAAAAATATATAGTTTTCTCTTTCTTTTTCGATTATCTGTTCCAAGAAGTTCATTTGTAACTTAAATATCCCATTCGCGACATGTCCCCACTTTCCGTCTACTGTACCTATCTTCTTATTCTCACTCATAATTTCTTCTACTGTCCCAATTCTTTTCGCCCCGGCTATTTTTACTACATTCCATTTGCTCGACCGTGTTTTATCCTTCTGAATCTGACGCTGCACTTAATTAATACTAAATTATAATGAATTCGCTTCCACCTCAATTATTTTTCCCTAGATTACCATGATAGACTATAGGTAAAATCACTCCTGGTAACTATGGGACTCAGCTCAATCAGGCGTGTGTTGTGCCCGGTACCAGGAGAGGTAAGGATTCCGCGGTCATCTCATAAAACCTTTGTGAAGCAAAACCGACTGACTGATACCCCGATGAAGGTGGATGGGACCACCGAAATTTCGAATTGAGCGATGTTTACGGTAATCGTCTTTTTTAATATTATTAAATTGCTAAAGTGCATTAAGGATAAGAAAACGACATAATGGTAAAGGCAAAACTGTAAAGAAGACGATTGACTACCAAGGTCTATGTAATAAATCGTTTAAGAGAGAGTACTTGTTCTTGATAATATAAACCTATATAAAACCTCCTAGAGTACATTTTTGGTTGTCTATAAAATTTCGCACCCGGTATAAAAAATGTTTAATATTACCATAATTAAAATGGTTTTACTGGTAGACGATGATTCATATTTGTAAAAAATATACTGCAGTATCTTCAAGTGCGCTGGTACAAACATTATTAAGTGCACTCCAAAAATAACATCTGAGTTGCAAACGGAAGGAAAGGAAAATGCAAGGGAACACATGCACAAATTTACACATGCAAACAATCGCCTGAATATAAAATCTCTTGGTTAGGCTAATATGATGCAATTCACTCCTTTTCTACGGAGTCCACTCTTATTCCTCGCTTCTCTTGACATAAGCCTAAGTCTCACACTCCCCTCAAAGTCGCCTCGCTCCCCTTTCGTCCCGTTTTTAATCTTCCCCTGTTGCTCTTCTTTCCACTTCTTCTGTCCTTGCATCATCCTCTTTTCCAATCTTCTCCACCCAACCCCCCCAAAGCGGTCCTGCTTTCCCCCTGTCTGCTGCGCAACAAAGCCACCACCACTCGCATTAAAACAGGCCTACCTTCCTCACTTCCCTTCCCTTACACACCGGCGCCATTGCTCTTACCTCAACCTTCCCACCCTCACCTCACTATTCCCTCCTGCTTTTTGCCTCTTCTCTGTCAAAATCCTTTCCAAAACCAACACCCTCTTACCACCATCGTAAACTCATCCCTTCCTTCTGCCTTTCCCTCCTATCCACTGGTTTTTTCTCGGCCTCATTCTCTGAACCTTACTTCTGAGGTGACCTCCAGGCGTCACCCAAACAAAAACCCACCTTCCTTTTATTCATCCAGTGGCAGAATTAAAAACATCTCCCTCATCTTCTCTAATCTACGAAGCATCTAGGTAATCTGTGGAATGTAATAAAATATGTGGAAAAGTACAAGTATTACTTTTTAGTATGGGCATTACAAATACTTTCATTTTTTCTATAATTGGAGATTTTTTCATTGTTATTGATATTTAATTAGCCTGAAAAATACTAATATAATGGCAGTATGTAATTATTAATTTTAAAATATTCCTTTAATTAATATGTGGATTTTTTTCATATTATTTTCTCGGGATATTAAATATCAGTATTTAGCTGTCCACTACGACTTATTTCAGGAAACTGCGGGAGATGCCGCAACAATAACTTTTAACGAAGTCATCCGCTAACATGTGTTTCATTGCTACAATTTGAGAGCGTAAAAATCATTCTCCTTGACCGGAATTCGAACCCGGTAAAGGCGAATGATTTTTACGCTCGGAAATTATTGCAATGATACTACGACTTAATTTCTTCTAATAAAGCATGATACATTCCCAAATTATTTAGCTTATGCTTGCTATTTGTCATGGTATATTTTTAACATTGGTACTTGGAATCGGGTGTCACTGGCCGTATATATCCGTATATACTCTAAAATATTCATTTTCTCGTATTTTTAATCCATCATTCTCTAAAAGCTAAATATTCTACTAGTTGGATTCAAATTATTATCTAATACTTTTGTTAATAGTAATGAAACTATAATTTTAACCTTAGATTATAATAGAGCTAAATATTAATAAACAAATTCACTGAATTTTACATCATGAAAAATCAATAAAACTACAATTTAAGTGCAACGGTATAAAGCAGAGTTATCAAGCAAAGCTTGGTTTGATAGGTGAAGGCAGAGCTAACGTCTAACGGCAGTGGCATTGGCATGGCCAAAATACGCAAAACTTGGGTGAATTAGTGGGTGCCCAGAGGAGCTCCCACGATTTGAACCTGGACCTTCTGGACTGTAGCATAAGGATCTACTCACTGTTGAACAAAATCTTCTGAAACGGTAAAAAAAATCATATTTCACGATGAGTCAGTAAGGCAGCCAGGATTACTTGAACATGCGACAGGATACGACTAACTGATGAGAGACTAGCGGCGCAGAAACCACCATTCAATCTCCATCCATAGATCCACAAAATCGTCTCATCGCCTCATTTGCCTAGAGATTCATCCATATACTACATAATACTCCTTCCGATAAATAAGGGAAGTGCCATCAATTTCAGTATTTTCATTGACGTAACGTATCAAATTTTGAAGAAACGGTTGACTCAAAATGATGCAAGATAGTGACTGAAAGTGTAATGCCAAATGGGAATTTTATGGGTACAACAATATAATAAACTTCGCAAACTTAAAAACTCATTTAGACATTTTGTCATATGAACTACATTAAACTGTTAATCAGTTAAAAATAATTGCACAGATATACCTTTTTGGACATTCTGTATTCAGCGTTCTTTTGCTTAGAAAAATTTGAAAATCGTATCCAAATTGCCCAGTTGAATAGTCATTATTCAGTCGTTGAACATTTGGTCGGGGAAGGAGTAGTTGCTGCGTTTCATCCCACCCAGGTTAAATAAATAAATAATTGATGCATAAATAAATAAATATATATATATATATATATATATATATATATATTAGTCCATGCTGCCGAAAGACCCAGCCTAATAATGAACAATACTGCAGCTGCTGAATGGACTATACCTGACGTAGGTGAAGAGCTTGCACGTTCTGATGACCCCTGGAGGCAGCATTAAAAATCACTTCCGGCAGACTCACTCATTTCAAATAGGTCGAAGGTTATGAACCAAACGAAATTTAGTCCGAACAGCGTCTGTTCTTCAGTGAAGCGGATACAAAGGCATATGATCACAGGTGGCCAGTCATTTGAGTGTTTGGGTCGCATTCAACATGCTATTGGTGAAAGAAATGGAAAGCCACCTCTATTATGATCCCATGGAACGATGATAGACAGGGAAGAGAGTATGAGTCCTGACACTACGGGACTCGGTTCGTTGGGCCGTGTGTCGTGTCCGGCCGCGACAGAAGCGAGTTAAAAGAAATAAATTTTACCTTGTAACGAGAAACTAATAGAACGTGAGAAGGATGGTAGAAGACACACTACGTGAAAATGAAGGGTTAGCTGAAAAATGTTAAAATGCGTCACTTTCAGAGGAAATTGAAACGGCACCCTGGAAGTAAGAGGGGAAAATCTAACCACATGGACAAGATCAGAAAATATAAATATTAATTAACCCAACAAAGATTCAGGGGAGTTGGAAACATTAGCTAAATTTATGGCTGCGTAGAATTTCGCGGCGGTGGCTTGAAGAAATCTGCATATTCGGGTTTTAACCGCGTTGTTGCTTGAAGCCGACAACAGTTTCGCCGAAGTTGCATCCGGTGTCTTCAGGTCGAAGAAGGTCATCTTGATATTTGGGAGTGGACGAGGATGGGAAATTCAAAATGAATGAAAAGAAAAAAACTACAAGTAGTAGAATTTTTAGGCCAGGAAATAGGGTTTTTAAGAAAATTCCAAAGGAGGCAAAAAATTTGGATACAGTATATTTTGACTGGCAATGTAATATGAAATGGTCTGTGACAGAAAGGAGAATTTTAGCAAATCGAGATAGAAATAAGGAATAGGCATAAAATATGGAATGATTGGAAGTAAAATACTAGCAGAAATGAAATACGGTTTATTGTAGTGGACGGATTAACACTGTGTCATGTTACAGTCGCGAAATTGTACAGGAAATTAATGTTAAAAAGGTACGCTATACGTAATGTGCAGATTTGGGTATTTGCGGAAGTATATCGATAATATTATTTAACCTAAATTAAGATATTTTCAAGAGGCTCCATCCAAACCTTTGCCCGCAGAAAATCTTCGTACCGCATATAATGCTCAGAGAGAGTTTGGAACCCTTACAGTGCATCCTCTTTGACATTCGAAAATTTCTACCTATGTTAATTTATATTATGGAACTTGAACTGAACAAATGCTCTTGTTTTTTTAGTATGCAATTTCCGTAAGTAACTCCGTTGGTTTCTTACATCTGCTTGCAATGATTATTTACCTACAATTGCTAATGCATGCGGAGGACGTATTTAAAATATAATGATTGCGTAGATTCCTTAACAACTTTTACCCACTCACGTCCTCAACTCCGCCTAGGGACCATATCCTCACAGGTCCCTGCCACTATTCCATTTGCCATCCAAGCACCCAAGTCCCCCGCACTTCACTCAACCCAGAAACACCGTCTCTTTCTCTATGGAAACGCCTTCCTCTATACACTCTGCCTTTCCCCCACTTTTCTCTTGCTGATAACCTTACCTTGGAAACTCACCTTCATCAGAGTCCTCTCTCTAACCATCTCCTATCCCTCACTCATTCTCCATCTCTCTCTCTCTCTCTACATATTTCTCTGCCCTTCTCTCGCTCACTCTTCTCCTCTATCTGTCTCCCCTCTATCATTCCCTGTATACCACACACAGAATGCCGCAAACCCAAATTTTTCCTCGGAGGCCTCCCCATCTCCTTCAACACTCCCGCCCTCTACTCCACTCTCGCCCTCAAAAATACATCTCCCCCTTTCTCCTCCCACACCACTTTCCCGCTCCCTTTTGACTGTCTTCCCATACGCACTCACAGACGGAACTGCGTGCCCACTAAAGGGTTCCTTAGACTCCCGCCCTAGCTGTCAACCAGCCACACTCCTCCCCTCCCCCTCCCCATTTCCCTCCCTGGTTCTGCCCGATCACAAAAACAAACCTCACCTCCTTCCTCTCCGGAACCTACTCACTCCCACACTTCACTTTCCTCTCGTCCTCATTCGCCCACTTTTCTCCTTCCAACTCCCCTCCCGATCCCTCGCAGCACCTTCCATTTCCCCCCTCCACTCCTCTCCTCGTCGTATCTCTTTTAAGGGGGCCACAATCACGCGCAAGCAAGACGGAGCAGACGCACGCACCCAGGAGGGGTCTTTGCATCTCAGTCACGGGAAACCACTGTGGCCTTCTCTCCCTCTACCACCTGTTGAGGACTCACCAGCCTCCTTGGAGAGGGTGGAAAAGGAGAGGTTTTTGGTAGAAGGGAAAGTTTGGACATTCCAACTTCGTGAGGGAATGCAATTTTGCTAAAAGGGGAAACTCTTAACTCTTAAGGAAAAGGTTATCTTATCAATTACAATGATCTCATTTCTAAATGTTCTATTTGAGGCTATCGTTTTAGGAACAAATTAAAATGCTTTGACAAATACAGTAATGCACGTTAAGGCCATCGTTTATTGCTTCCCTAAGTATTTACTCTCATCTATAAGAAATCGCAATATAAAAGAAAAATTTATATTATTTTCCGAAGATGATTCTGAGCACAAATTATATGATAAATAATGTACGTTAATCTTAACATCACTTTCCAAGTAATCCAGCTTTTAATTTATGGTTTCAAATATTTTGTATATCTTTCTAAAACGTTTGTAAATACAGGGTAGTAAATGGCTAATCACTCTTTGTCACAATACGAGTAGCTGCATACTCTTATATTATTATATTTTATGATGTAATCTTTTTCCAGTTTGGTCACCGTTTCGCCAGAGGCAACAATAGATATGATAAGGGAATTACTTCTTCAATAACTTTGGTAACAGTTACTTTTAAGTGTCAATTTTTTTAAGAAAAATTTAAAAATTGACATAATTGAGTAATTTTCAATGTCATTATCCTTGAAAAAATTTACTAGACTTGAATCATTTTATTTATCTCCAGAAAGAAGGTACTTAACAGGGAATTACTGATAACATTTTAGTTATAAACTACGTGAAACAGTATTAAAAATTTCATAATGCAATCAAGTTACATTTCCGAATCCTAATTTGAAATATATATCGATTTCCAATTAAAGTTTCTTTCCGTTGCATACTCTACAAAATTCTCTATCTACGCCTCCCAATATTTTTCAATCGGTTCAATGGCGACAATATACAATGCTTGTCTAAAGGGCATCGTGGAAGTTTTCGAAAAAATAGATTTCAGATACTGCTACAATATCTCAACATTTTTCCAAGTATATCCCTTGAACGACGACTCACTTTTGCCATCGGATTTCCCGTGAGTCTTAAGTTTCCCTGGTAGGCGGAATCGTCGCTATGCCATTGCAGAAGGCCTTCGCAAGCGGATACTCGATTCTGCTTTTGGTCGACCGTCAAGATCTTCGGGACGAGTTTAGTGCAGATCTTTCACATCGCCTAATTTTCAGTGATAATGGTGTGCATTCTCATCTTATCAATACCAATGTGATATGCAACCATGTGAACACTTAACCGACGGTCTGAATTTATCAATTCACGTACCCGTCGGGAAACAACAGTTACCCATAATTTTTATTCAAACCTTACAATGTAAACGTTTCACTACCAATCCTTTAATTACTGCAATCATGAAATATTGAGGGCTAATTTAGAGTAGGATCTGATACATTATCATACGGACCCAGGGTAATTCAATGGGGTATCCGGGACCCTTTCCTGCTTTTATATTGTGATTATCTAGGCACTTATCATTCATAGAGTATATTAATATTTGGGTTCAGGAAAAGCAGAAAACCTCCTCTCTGCATCTCGCGCTTAAATTTAGCTACTGTTTCAAGTCCATGGCATGGGTGGAGGGTAATGGTAGTTCATAATAAAGAGGGTCAGGGATTAGAGCGGATGCGAACTGCTGTTTCCCAGTTCTTCAACTCAACAAGCTCTGACCACCTCACTTTGCTGTACTCTGTACTTCATCGACTATGAGCGCCGTCATCGAGAGTCTCAGGTGGTAGGAGCATCCGTCCTGCAAGTGGAAGGTCCGGTGTTCAAGTCCCGGTAAAGGAAATAATTTACGTTTGTGATCTGCTCAAATCCGCATTCCCCACTTCTCCTGTGTTCGTCTTTTATGTGATTTCTTATCCCCTTTCCTTATATATATTTCTATCTGTGAATGAATATATACATATATAAATATATCATATATATATATACATATATATATATATATATACATATGTATGTATGCATACACAGATCCCTGAACCCATGGCAGCAGTTTCACCATAACACACCACTTGTGGCGCAGACCGAGTTGGTCGCCCCTGCATCAGCTGCCATAGCTGCGGGCGAGAGTGAAGTGCACGGTATCGGCTGCTGTACTGTGATGTGGAAGGCAACGGAAAACCACCACATTACACTCCCTAGAAGATGCAGCCTTGCATTCAAGTTATGACGTGATGGCGCACCTTCCGGTTAAATCTTCCTAAGGTAAAATATTCCCCAATCGGATCTCCGGGTGGGGACCACTGGGAGGGAATATCAGTCAAGGTAGACAAATGCAGGATAGGGATATGGAACGTGAGATCATTAGGAGTGTGCGGCGAGTTGGAAAAAGCTAAAATAGAGATTGACAGATTGGGAATCGACATCCTAGTAGTGAGCGAGATTAAGTGGCGGTGGCCGACGACTTCTGGAGTGACGCATACAGGGTATTATACTCAGGAGACGATCAAGAATTACTGGAGTGGGCATCACATTCAAGAAGGAGTGGGCAAGAAGAGTTAAATCGTGCTGGCAATACAGTGAGAGGATTCTGATGATAAGGTCAGAAAGAGCCTACAGACACAGTGATGGTGCAGATGTACCTCTATGCCAGTCATACAGAAGAGGAAATAGAAGTAATACTACTGAAGTATACGCACAACTGGAAGAAGTAATAGGAGCAGCAAAATGGAAGGGAATCCTAATCGTGGTGGGAGACTGGAACGCTGTGGTTAGAGAAGGCCGAGTGGGATGGAGCGTGGGACAGATCGTATTAGGAAAACGGAATCACGCGGGAGAAAGACTGACAATAGTAAAAATGTTGTCATGAATTAGAAGAAAAACAGTGAGACTGCTTATAAACTGGCGAAAACACAATTCGGAGTAAGAAAAACAAAATCCCACGACGTCCGAAATGCTAATGGTAAGATACTGACAGAATATGAAGATGTTGGGAAGAGATGAAAGGAATACGTTGTAGAACTCTATCAAGGGTCCTAACTACTTGAAGGTGACTTAATTAAAGAAAAAATTGTGATAGAAGAAGACGAACGGTGCCCGGAGATACGGAGAAGTGGATTCGACCGAGCCTTGAAAGACATAAAGAGCAACAAGGCACCGGGAGTTGATAAAATAAGCGGAGAAATTATATATCAAAGCACTCTGCGCCAATGCAAAGGATACCCAATTTGATATCGTGAAAGATATCTACGACAGTGGAAGACGACCTGAGGACTTCGAGAAGAGTGTAATGATTGCAGTACCGAAAAACCATAGAACAAATAAATGCGAAGAGCACAAAATATCGCGCCTGACTTCTCAGGCAACGAAAATATGTACTCGGATAATCAGTCGAAAAATAGAAGGAAAAGTAGAAAAATGCCTCTCCGAAAACCAATTCGGATTCAGTAAAAACCGAGGAGCAAGAAAGACAATACTTAGCTTGAGGGTACTGGCCGAAAAATTGGCCCATGTAAACAAGCCAAAATATGTAGCCATAGTGAACTTGGAGAAGGCCTACGACAATATGGAATAAAATGCTCAAGATACTAGAAGCGTATGGAATGGACTACAACGATAGAAGAATAATCCATCAGCTCTACAAGAATCAGGCAACAAATATGCGAACGAAAAACGGAAGGAATATAGAAGCCAAAATAAACAAAGGAGTAGTACAAGGATGCAGCCTCTTGCCTGCAATATTCAACATATATCTGAACAGACAATAAAGAGAGCACTAGAATTGGGCATCAAAGGAGCCAACGGCGAAGAAATTAACATGCTGCGTTTCGCAGACGACATTGCAGTAGTAGCAGAGACGCGAGAAGACCTGCAGGCAATCCTGAATACCTGGACCAAGTACTTAATGTAATATAATTATATATAATTTGAGCATCAAAAAGAAAAAAACGAAAATCCTTGTGTGTGGAAGAGAGAGAGACTACCAGATATCACAATACAAGGAGTGAAACTAGAGCAAGTGGAATTCTTCATCTACCTGGGAAGCAGTATAACTTGGGATGGAAGAATCTCGACCGACATCAAGCGAAGAATAGCTCAAGCAAATAAGGCGTTCATTGAGAAGAGGCAACTACTATGTTGAAAGAAGTAGGAGTATATTGCAAACAAGAAAGCAGTTCGTTATAACTTTTGAGTGGACCATGGCACTCAGACACATGGAATATTGGAAAAGTAGACCAACGAAGAATACAATCACTTGAAACATGGTGCTGGAGGAGAATACTGACGATTAAATGGCCCGACAAAGTAAGGAACGTCGAAGTATATAGAATAGAGGAACCACAAAAGAGGAAAGGACCATATGGAGAGCTCTACGACAAAGAAGAACTAGATGAATTGGACATACCTTGAGGAACAATGGATTAGTTAGAAACATAATCGGAGGAAAAATTGAAGGAAAGATACCGCGAGGAAGGCCAAAAGACATAGGGAAAATTAAGGACGTAAAACAGGGAACCTATCAGAGGATAATTTGTCCTTAAAGTATTTCTAATATCTCTTTTACCTTTTTATACAGCGCATCGATTTCAACGTTTGTAATCTTACCTTTTCACTGCGCTGCGTCTTCCGCCATCTGTATATCATTATAATATAGGTAATCTCATCTTATTTTATACATTATTCAAACTATTTTCATGCTTTAAGCCTTCAAATTCCTTCTCTCGTCTACTGTCCAAGTTATATCGTCTGTAATCTATGATTTTTCCATTCCATTTCCCATTTAATTTTCCTACAGTATCGTTTGCGTCTTTCTATATCCCCTTTTTATATATTATAATTTTTCTTCCATAATATCCAGTTCCTTTTCCTCACTTATGATTTTCTCTACAACCGCTGGAAACTACTTTCTTGTCGTTTCAGTTCATTGTTATACATTCCATTGCCTATATCTTTTTTCCTCTTTCATCCATTTCAATCCGACGCTAAACTTAATTGGTAGTAAATTATGATCTGAACCCATATCCTTTCCTGGAAATCTGTGAATCTAACACGGTGCTCCTAAAACTGTGCCTAACCGCACAGACCTCTCTAAACTCCTTAAGTATCGGAGTGATCTTTTCGTTTCCCGACTTCCAATAGCCGTTCACATAACCACTAAACGGTAAAAGAGTGGCAAGCGGACATTTTGGAAGCAATGCCCTATGGCTGCAATTATATTTGAAAGCTTTCATAGAGTTATTTAACTTTTTAACATAAAAATAAGAGAATAATTTAATCTTAGATGTCAGGTCTTACAAAAAGAAACTCTTTGCAAAATATTTAGCTTCAGATCAATTTCATCCTACTACCTTGGTGGTTGTTTCCACCAATCAGGTTGTCCAAGAGAGAAACAACGTTATTCCTCTTTTAAATGATCCTTGTGCAGGAGTTTATTTCTATCCGCAGGGAAAGAGTAGCACAAGCAGATAAACAGAAATCACTGATGTGATATGCGACCGATACAAAACTCATGTGCTTAGCAGCATGAATAATAAAATTGCACCCATGTCTTAAGAACGTGGAAAAAAATTTAAAATTAACAAAATGATAAAAAAAGAAAAGGTATTCTTAGCATATTTTCTAAAATTAATACTAGACTCTGCATTATAGCATAGTTGTTCATGCTAGAGACAAAAATAATTTTGAGTGAAACGATTCTAAGACACGACAAAAAGATTGATTCAAGATCAATATTTTAGAAAACTTGAGTACATCTGATGTTTGTTATAAGCGCAAGTATATATATACACGGTGAATGATGGGTAATTTGTAATCTAAATTGCACCTTAATTTTAAAGGAAGTGCTTAATTACTTAATTAATCTTAATACGGTAATAAGAATTTTACAAAGTGCACAAACTGAACCTATTGCGATAGGAGTCCTATAATGGGTTTAATTCCTTTAGTAATTAAGGTAAAATATGGGTTCTTGATTGCAAATTATTCATCATTCACCTTCACTGTTAAAGGATGTGTCTTAAAAAAATACTTGAATAAATCTTATTATGATATTCAGAATTTTAATAAAGTTTACTGACTGAACCTATTGTGAAGGTGTTCTACAATTGAATTATCTTCCTTTAACAATGAAGGTGAAAATTGAATTTTTAATTTTATCCGTAATTCACCTTCATTGTTAAAGGAAGGACCTTAAAAATTACTTGAATCAATCGAACTAGGATATTAATAATTTTCACAAAGCTCACACACCGAACCTACCTATTGTGATAGGTGTCCTACAATAAATTAGAGAACTTTCCTGTTTCCTAACTAAATAAATGTGACTATGGGCAAGAATATGATGCCCTTTATTGATCAACTATGATTATATTGAAATATGTCGTGGTCAATTGTTCGAAATTTGACGTATTTATATTTTACAACCACTTTTTTCTTCAGATATTCATACTGTGTTAGAGTCACTGTTTGAACGAACGGCACAAATGGCATTTTTTGTAGAGTGGTAAATATATTTATAAAATAAACTGTACGTATTATATACGTATAAAAAGAATATATATGGAAGCATAAATGTTAAACTTAAATTATGAATGGAGTAAAAAATGTTTAAAATTTAATTATTTTTGAGATGGGAGGATAAAATAAGTTTTATTTTGTTTTACATAAAAGTTAATATTAAACACAAGAACTTGTTAGAAAGAAACATCTTATAACTTCAGATTTATTCTGAATTTGAAAGCCTGAAGGAATATTTGGCCAAAAATTTTAAATTTTCATCACCTAGGCCGACACATACATGTAAAATATCTGTCCCAAAAGAAGTATGACTTATTTTTTTCCGGTTAGACAGAGGAATGGGTGGAGGTTTCTTTGGCTAGGTTCGAGCGCGGGGACTCTAAGGAAAGTCTGGAGGCCGGTGGTAATTGGCTTCTAGCTTTTGCGGAGTGCGGATCGTTCGTTTGCGAAACCTCAATAAAGTGAACTTGTTACACTTTGTCATGAATCGATTAATGGAACCGCGCTACGTCACCAAACTGGGAAAAACCGAGAAAGAGATTCATGGCATGCTCAAAGCAGCTTATGGTAATAACGCCAGGTGTGAATCGGATTATTTTTTAATGACACAAGTTGACTCGGGAGGGTAGAGAAGATGATGAAGACGCCTGTCGTTTAAGACGCCATTTGACCTCAAAAAGCGACGAAAATCTCGATAGAGTGAAGGCTTTGTTGGACAAGGATGGCAGATTAAGTGTTCGTATGGTTTCTGATGAACTTGGCTCCGCTAAAATTAATGTGCATCGACTGATCTGACCGATCAGCCAAGAGGTTCTCGACCAAATCTCAGCAACCCTACAGCCCGGACATTAGATTTATTTTTCTCCGCTGCCTCAAATCCGTGCTGAAAGGTCGTCATCATGCCTTCGCGGAATCGTTACAAGGGGCCGTGACGAGGGACGTTAGCAACATTCCGGGCGCCATCCTACGGAAGGCGTACGGGGCGTGGAAAACCCGCTAGCAGCGGTGTGTGGATGCACAAGGTAGCTACTTCGAAGACATTTGAGTGAATGTATCAATTCTGGCAATTTATTTTTTTATCAACTCAGTCGAATACCTTTTGGGAACACGTTCTATACTCGTGATAGGTAAAAAAAAGTTGACAACACCTAAAATAAATTTGCAATTTTTATCCTTAAATTTTCATTTCATGCAAACTTTTTAAATTTTATAAACACATTTTTCCAAATTTTTTTTAACATCATAACCCATCTAAATACGATTATATAAATGACTCCCTCTTTTCCACTTTTTGCCTAAAGGCAGTAAAAGTACAATTTTCCTAAGAACACATAAGTAGACAGCTTGAGAGATCATTTTAACACATGAGTGAAAAAGTAGTACGCTAGTATTACAATAGTGTAATTACCTCGAATACTTATCCTTACCATTTTTTACAAACCCATCCCATATATAATCAATAAACAAATTTCTTCAGTATACCTTGAAAAGGCATAACATTATGAATAATCGTTTTGTCCACAGAATGATTAAATATAAAAATTTAAATATGATCATACTGTACAAGTAAACTATTCTTGTCGAAATGCTATGCTCATGTATTCAAAGCTTGAGAATATTTCAATAATTAATAACATATATTACTAACTTGAGATGCGTTTATGTACGCTGCTTCAATTGAAACACAGAATTTAGTCTTAATTGACGTGAATCTGTGTCGTCCTTGGAAAGCAAACTCTTCCCTAAGGCGCAACTTGTCAACTTGAATTATGTATATTGTGAACTATTCCCAGAAGACAGGAAATATAATCTAGAAAGTTGATGCCTTTTCTAGGGTATTCGCATCCTTAGCTTCATTAACAAATTTTTAACATGCATCAATATTTCACTTAAAGGAATAATCATTACAATATTTGCGTATATGGTACGTAGATTTATATCTCTCATGCGGCTTTTATCTTGTATGGCATGCCGTGCACATAATTGTTTCAAATAAAATACAGGAATACCTAAATGAGTATTTGGGCAGTGCTTCTCTTTATTTTACACACGAGATTAAACATATAAAACGAAGTATCCGAAATATCACTTTCCACTCAAAAATATAAAATTTGTACTGGACAGTTGAAAATATTCTTTTGCATATACTGAAACAATGTATGATATTTTAAAGTATAATCTGAGTGCTTGGAGCCGGTAATGGTACACTGAGAGTAGATATAGGCGATACATTAAGCTTTCGGCATTATCAGAGTAATATATTCCAAAACCTCTGGACAGAAATAACCCGAAACAAAGATAAATGAAAGAATAATCTAAGTAATTACTTACGGTTAGGAGAATTACTGTAGTCCATGATGAGATCGTCATTTTGAAGAACGATTTGGGCGATTATATTTCCGAGGATCGAAACACCAAAAAAATGAAAAATAATATTTTTTCGAACAACACTCGCGAAGATATTATCATCTCAAACACTTGACACAGACACGAGCACGACACATAGACACACACATTAACTACTGACAACACATTTCTGCCTGACAAGGGGAGGTGATGAGTTTCATAGGAAATTACAAATTTTCTGATCAAAATAGGGATAGGCGTGGTCTCCAAACACACGTGTCAAGATATTTCGAAGGTATACGAAGGTCGTGGCAGAGAGAGATAGAGGGAGAGAGAGAGAGAGCTGCAGAGGATGGAAGTCGTGGAGGAGAGTAGCAGGGATCGTTCTCACAACCACAGGTGGTTTCTGGGAGGGTGGGAAGGGGTTGTCGTGGCAACGGTGGGATGGGGACGGTAGGATGTTGAAAGGATATTTGCCTTCTCCCTCCCACCCTTGAAGGTCTTAGAACAGAAGAGAGTCAAGGAGAGAGGAGCAGAGGTCTAATAATCCGGCGACGAGAGGACCAATTCCCCAAGGAAGAGTGACAGTAGCAGCAGCCAGTAGTAGTAGCAGGAGTGTTAACACAACGCGTGCAATGGGACAGGGGATGAGGAAAAGGAGACACTTAAAACGACACGAGCACATCATTATGCATTCAAAAAAATGTAATTAGACACCCAGATATATGCATAGAGACACACAGAGACAACTGAGCTCAGGAAAACCGTCCTACCTTAGTGACATGGACATTGACGAAGGACTACTCAGATGGGGATGGTGTTGACATCGATGGCGACGATGCGGTGACCACACCGCGAACGCTGCCTTTCCCTTCCCTTTAGGACTATTCTCTCTCTCTCTCGCTCTCTGTCTCCCTCCCCGCCACGTCTGTTCCTCTCCGACTTTTTCTCAAAGACAACGACAACCAGGGTCCGACTCGCACCCGGCAGTCCCGCTCCTTGACCTTCCTCCCTCGAAGCTCGGCCTTCTCCTGTCGACTTCAAAACAAGCTCACTTCTCCTTTGAATACACTCTGCCCTCGGCGACCGCCTCTTCGCTCCCGAAGAAAGAAAATACCGCTCCCTCCCGGCCTAGCGGCAATCTCTCCAAATGACAAACAACCATAGCTATTGATATGACCACATCCCCCCTCCCTCCGCCAATCTGCGATGTACCAAGCCCATCATCCTTCACCTTTTACCAACTCAATGAGACGAGGGGCCTAAACGTCGGAAGATTTAGAGTCAGGGGAATGAATAGAGTGAAAATATAAATTACTCCGTCCAGTTGATGTGACTGGCCGACGAAATTAATTACTAAGTCGAAATTAAGTCCTCCGCCATGATTTCCTTTTCCTTTGCTCCCTGGGGTTAAGATATTGTTAGTACCTATTTCCCAGAAAGCTTAATTTACAGTTCGACGATCGTCTTTAATCAAAACAATGCTACAAACAGACTGAATTAATTAGAATTAAATTATTCAAAACAAATATGTCCACCTAATTGACTAAATTTTGAAAAGATAAAAAAATCGCATATAGTCGAACATTTCTGCTAAAATGGACGGCAATGGTTTGCCGTTAATGTCAAAAAGGTCCTTTCATGATGCATTTGACGCATCATTAGCTCATGTTTGCCACGTAGCGAATCACTTGCCCTAAGCCTATAACCGCCCAGAATAAAAGAAATTTAAGAGATCCCCCCCTGCCCTAGAGACCACGAAATTTATACCGGAATTAAGCCCTTGATAACGACCCTATCAATTATGGGTTAACCAAAAACACGCAATAATCGATTCCGGGAGTGGATCAGCGGAGCCGCAGGTGGTTCAGGTGCGAGGTAAGAGTGACGAAGACTGCTCCGCCGGCCGAGAAAGCCGTGACTGAAACAGTTATGGAATCTTACAGAGAGTAGGAAGAGTTTACGACGCGCTTACGACGCTCGCCGAGAAAAGGGAAGAATACTTGAAGGAGAAGGTGGAGCCAGTTTGAGGATATGGAAAAAGAGAGGGGGTCAAGGACAGAAGGGGAAACTTGAGGGGATGCGTGGAGAATCGGTTGAGAGTGCAATCGAGGAGGCGGCTGATATCCCTTGCGGACTCCGAAACAAAAAGCCCAAAAAACGGACGATCGCGGAGGAGACGCCTGAGCGCGCGCGGAGAGAGCAGAGTGAATGTGAGCCCGGAGCCGAATGCGTGCCGGCATATATATACGCACGCGCCCCCACACCACCCGGGTGCCACTCCCCACGAGTCGGCGCACTGCGGGCGCGGCAGAGAGAGCAAGCTCCGCCCCATACGGCACCCTCTGCACCCCGCGACACGCGCCCTCCTCTCCCCCACCCCACTCCGAGTCCCGATCCGCTTCCTCAGGAAATCTCGATCCTCTAACCCCACCCCTTCTCCCCTACGCACTCTCCCGAAGGCCCCTCTTCTCCTCCCGGACACCCATTTTCCCCCAACTCACCCCCTCCTTCCATAAGATCACTCGCATGCAAGCGTATCTCTACGGCCTACCTCTCCTCCCTCGACACCATGGTCAACGGCAAACCTCTCCCCCTGCGTCCTGCTCAAAAATTTCTTTTTTGACAAACTGAAACGGGTTTCTTACCTAGTCGTGTGGGACGGATACAAAATATTGAGGATAGCAAGGGATGCGGAGTGATGATAGAAGTATTTCGAGGCACGGCGCCTGGGGAAGAGGTGGAGGGGGGGTGAGAGTGGGCTCTACGACCTCCCCACTCCCAGTTCCACGGAGGGTGGGAGAATAAGCAGGCATTCATTCGAATGCTGCTGGAGAGGGCTATGACGGGGATGGAGTATGGATTGGTCTCTCCTCCCTCTTGGGCCAAGGCTCAACGAGGGGTGCTTTTTTGATGGAGTGGGAGAAGAATCAGATCCCCGTGGAGATTGGTCGAAGAATTGTAAAAGGTGTCACCCATTTGTCGACAGCGATTTTCGCTGCAACTCAATTACCTGCCACGTTTTTCGTTCCAGCCAATGCGGACGTATTGCGTGGGTTGATGTACGAATCCCCAGCCACTACTCAATTCAATATCGTCGTTGGAAGGGAGAAAACGTAATTCCTCTTCAAAAATATTATTTTATAAACATAAAAAGCATTCCGATTATGATAACTCCTAATATTTGGGTGTTTTGTTTCTATCGAACCCCCAAAATTAATTTGACGAATTATCAACTACGTAATTATACATTAAATAGAAAGCAAAATGATTGCTCAGGCGGATAAAATAGTATGCATTGAGGGATTCGTATCATTTTTGAAGGGCTTACAATCCTAATAATCAGCACTTTAGTGCTTCGACAAACTGGGTCTGGTGTAAAATTAGGAATTCGGTGCTCCTGAAATCGTTATTTTTTGGTGTACTACCTCAAATATTCGTTTGAATTCAAATGTAGAAATTATAATGAATAATTTTAATGATTACATCGTCATTGGAATTATTTTAATATATTATTTTTTTTCTCTGTAAATAACTTCACAATAACTACACGGTGGCTTAATACCCACCGCACATTTTTCAGCTTCAACTTGACAAAAAAGACTAAAGCCATAGATGAAAATAATGCGTCACGCGTATCTATTCAAAATGAAAGTCAAGTTTAATCCAACACGGTAAATTAATTATGAAGCAACGTTTTGGAGACATTGTTTTTGTAATAATTCGATATTCAATTAATAGAGTGGTATTTGAGAGTGAAATATGGTAAATGATTAACAAAACTGTGGGAGATGCCGAGACAGTAACTTTTAACAGAATCATTCTCATCAAAATGCAACAATGTAAAATTATAAAAATGAATCGCGTGCAAGGCGAGTGATTTTTACACTTAGAAAATGTTGCAGTTTAGGTTATAAGAACATTTTGTACAGGCATCCATAGAAATAAAGGAATATCCATTTGTAGTAAAGGTTAGTCTTTGGATGTAAATTAATGAAACTCTATGCCATTAGGACTATGTATGTCTGTATTCACTAAGGACTACTTATAGTACATGCATATTATTTTTCGACGAGGAAGTAATATAATTGATCCTTAATCACTCTGAATATTGTACTCATTAAGTGTAACAGAACATCAAAGGACATGGAATTGAAAATCATCATGAAATCATATTCCATTTAAAATTGTGTTTAATGGTTTAAGAATGAATCATCTGAACATTTATACTGAACCTCTGGAAGAATCAATGGAATAAGATCTGGTGCTTTCCCGGCGTATGAACTTGGTGAAGTTTTCTCGGATCTTGAACCGGGTCAGGGGTTCCATGATGACCGACGTTTTGATGCTCGACTCGTGCATCGAAACGTCGGTCATCATGGAACCCCTGACCCGGTTGAAGACCCGAAAAAACTTCACCAAGATCAATGGAATAATTTATTGTATGTACAAGTACTTGTATTTCTTCACCATAAATTAGGAAAAGGTATTTAATAACTATAATCTCCTTCCTAAAAAGATTTGATTAGAAAATGATGTTTTTAATATTGTGATAGTACAGCCTTAATACGGGCGTATTTGATTCATAAAAGAATTAAAACCATCATATTAATATCTAAAAGGCTTTGCAGCAACTGGGTTGTGAAAATAGTCGTAGCACTTGTCATAAGAGAGCCAAACAGGTAAACTGGGTCACAGAAATGGGGTAGGCGCTTGCCTCGTATATTGCTAATCTCACGGAAGATGTGAAAGCTGTGAGAGGAGGGAGGAATCATATGAGAATGAACTGTTAGTTCTCTGGAGTACACAATGTACCTCTGTAGTATTGCTCATTTTACTATCGTAATTATATTGCAACATTCTGCGCTTATCGCTCACGGATCGGTTAGAGTCCTATGGAAGTTGAGATTAGTATGAGAATGTTATTCCTTGTCGCACACTTGTGAAAAGTAACTGTAACATTTAATTAATGCGTTCCCACTCTCTGCTGCTCACACTTTTAAAATAGCATTTCACTTACTCTAATTTTGATTCTTCTGAATGGATTCCTTTCTTACAAAATGTAAATCGTTTTCTCGAACATAGATTTATTTTTTCCCTTTGGAATTTACCAGAAGTTAATTTTTAAACTTTACACCAATTTGGACAATTATTACACTGTGTAGCTCGATTTTATATGTGGCTTTGCAACTTTAAAGTCAGATTTGAACATCGCATTTTATTTCCCCCTTAGGATATTCTTTTTATGATTAAATTTGAATAGACCATTTAGATTGCAATAATTAAGTCTGTAACAAGTGCCTCTTTGCTTCTTTAAGGTGAAATGAAGAAAGTCTCGAAATCATATCAACTGACATATTACTATTATTTTGTGTTTAGTAATCTCCATTTATTTTAGTTGAAGTTATTTCGAAATATGCCTTGATTAGGGGTTGGTTATGTATTCGCAATTGTTGCGTTACTATGGTTATCACGTCCAACAGAGTTAAAAAATGCTAAAAAATGTTTTATAAAATATTTTTGTAAAGAATAAACGGTCACCAAATAAAAAAAACACTCTTGTCCTCATAACTGCTTATGTTTCATTAAAAGAGCTAAATTAAATCACCTGTCAATGAGAAAAATAAAATGGCGTTTTATAGAATTCCATATTAGTTAAAATAAAAATATCTCGCCAATATCTAGTCCCATTAAAATTTTTAATTGGTCGGTACCACAATTATGCATTGAAAACAGTTGAAATTATCATCATTATTTGGTGAATTTAAGGTTGCATGTAATTAGACCGTCTACTCTTATTACAAAAGTTAAACATCCAGTTTCCTTTTACGGTAAATGTAAGTTCTCACCTTATCACACGGAACACAGGCACTAATATTTTGGATGAAGTAAAAGAAAAACTCTTGACTGATAAACAAGCATTGCCTGTCGAAATGGTAGCTTCCACTCTAATTAGGATGAAATTAAGGCTTTAACATACCCACCATTTAATGCCTATAAAAGTATTATTGGAGGCAAGATACCTGTATTGGATTTCCTCCCGAAAACAGTTATAAATGAAACTTCAATTACTCTTACTCCAATACAATGAATATATAGGTGCAAACAAACATATACTTCTCAAACGCTCTTAACCATCACTTTAAAGTTTTCCCATTCTCCAAAAGTTCATTAAAAAGGCATTTTTAAAAGTGAAAGTATTGCAATTAAATCGGCAGATTGTCGCCAATGAAAAACATTTTACTATATCATATTACATTCTGATAGGTTGTTTTCAATTGCAGTTATCAAACAATTGGATTCTAAAATTACATGGATATTCAGGAATAGGTACTCTTCAAAATAAGCGGCAAAATTCATCATGAAAAAATTACTTAATAATGTAGCGAACAAAGGCACACTCGGCTTGTAGAAAAATGTATGGTCTCTCAACTTGGTGTCAATGCATTAGCATATATATTTGCTTACTCTAAATTTCAAATAAATTGTTGTTTCCCCCTTTGCATTAAGCAATAAATAAATTCTATTTTAAGGATGATATTTTTTTCCCGAACGTTACTCATAACTGAAAACATTATTCATTAATGTCTCGAAAAAACCTATGCAACAGAAAATGGTATAGGAATTTTTTTTAAATCAACATTTCAATTAAAGATATTTCGTTCGATGGACATACATTGTTCAGGATTCTATCGAATCATTCAATGTCGTATGTATCTGTTAGGAAATATTATCAGGATATTGCTTTAATTATCATTATAAATGATACCTTTGTTGAAGGATATTAAAACGATGCTTGAAACGGACAATTAAGACCATAATGTATTTATAATCATTATTTAAAAATTTGATGATACCTAAGATGAATAATTAAAATAATTAGGTTTATTTTCTACCTGAGGAAAATAGGAGAATCGGAAATTTAATTCCATTTTGATTTAAATAAAGCAATTTCTGGCAAAACTTGGTGGAAAATTCTTCCATATTGACGTTTTTCAAAATAAAACCACTTAATAATAAAAATAGCATATAAAAATAAAACGACAAGTTTATGTGGAAAAGCAAAGTGGTTAAAGGCATTTGTTAAATGTTTCCTATAGTTCGCTTTAAAATAAGAAGACACAATACTCTGGAAAAGTAATACTATTCGAATTAGTATTATTATTTAATTTTGAAGTGGTAAATTATTTTGTTAACCTTAAATTAGCTTGAAATAGCTATTTTAGCAATATTTTGGCAAAGATGTGCTGCTTAGAATAAGTGTCAGTCTATTTTTCCTCCCCGCCCTTTCTGCATTAATCTAAGAATGTGCATATTAACTTTATTCTCGATATTATTATCCGAATGATAAAAGGAGAGTTCGATAAAAGCCAAGATTAAAATAATTTCAGTTTACAAACTTTCGGTTGAACAAAAATATTCCACTGTCCAACTTGCTATTTTCCTATTACTAACGAGTTTCATTTAATTCAAAATCAAGCAGATTCCTATTTCCTAAAAACTTTAACAAGGTCCTTAGAAAGATAGATGCAGCCTTTTCTTCTGATATTTCCTTATATATTCTCTCTGTATGCTCATTAGGACTTCAACAAAGAAATAAATGAAATTCAGAATTCAACGAATAAATTACTGTAAAATTACACGAACACTTGTGGAATTATGCTCAATTTGTGTTTACTGAATATACGACTTCACGTGGTTAGCCTTAAACTATCACTCACTTCTGTACAATTTTCTGTGATCTATGCAGCCTTTTTCCGGATAAAGGTACACCTGATATTATATGTAGGGTAGGGGAGGAGGGGAAGAGTTATTTCCGGATATTAGGTATGAGGATAAATGCGTGAGTGTGGAGATATTTTTTTGAGAAATGGGAGAGTAAGTTAAAATAGGTATGATTTGTGGAGGAGCATAATGTGGGGAACTAACTGTTATCGTGTAACATAATCCCGGAGGTTAGAAGGCTGTAAATATACAGATGCATGCCTTCCCTAAAGTTTGCTTGTGAATTTTGTTGATTTAAAAGTGAGAGAGAAAATCAAAGCTCCGTTATAGTATCTTTCGAAGCTGATCACATGGATAAAAGTCTTTCTGGAAACCGTAATGAATGTGGACAGAGAAAATGGATTTTAGAAAGCTAGATGGTTATTTACGTAAGAGTACGAGTTGGTCCGAACTGGTTTACATCCTTACTTCATATACATGGCATTGCTTGATGTGCAGGAAAACATCAGGAGGGAAGGCATTATTTTTTAAGGTGCTGATGGAGAAAGGAATGCATGATGAATAACCATGAGGAATGGTTTAGATTCTTGAGCGAGTGAAGAATCAGAAAGATTTTGGTTATAGTTAAGGACTAAAAAATGGGCCTGGTTCAAAGAGATCCACAGAAATTTCTTTACACAAGTGAAAAATTTTAAGAACGATTTTGCTTAGGGTGGCTTCCGAAAATCCAAGTCGGAGGAGACAGTTCCAGAGACTAGTGAGAAACTATTATTTACAAACAGGATTATTACAGATGCATTGATAAGGAATTATCAGAATACGGGTATATAATGTAATTTTAATAGGATTTAAAAGCGCTATAAATAATAAAGTACAGGAAAATCATAAAGTATACAAAACATATACCAAAATATAAGAAATAGGAACAATATATCAAGTGTGAATATAAGTATTAAGATAGTCGATACAACGTAACCAAGGGAGGATAGAACATCTACCTACGCTACAATTACGCATATTATTTATTCGTAAAATATACTCGTAAAGTGGGATGATAAGTAATTTTAAGGATAAAATTAACAAAACTTTGTAAGCAAACACACCTTTGTACCGTCTGAGACAAAACCCGTCCAATACATACCCTCACCTTCCCTACACCCACTAATGATTGCTGCACTTAACTACTCCCCCTCTCCCTTACTTCCCCTAACTGACTCCACTCCTGGTGCCTGACTATGTAAGTTAAAAAATTTCATTATATTGTACCTGATGATGATGCGCAGCAACAAAACCATGGTCATATAACATTAAAAGTGTGTGGAAGTGTAAAGTTTCTCATATTTTTTAGCCTAATTTTAAGGATTTCTAAGCATTGGTCGATAAAGAGGGGCCAATTTATTTTATATGCCAGAATCTTTTATCTGAAGGCAGAGTTTATTGCTCAATGTGAACCAAATATACGTACAACAATTTTAGGTGATTAGAATGTTTTAGTTCAGTTATATTTCCAAATGACTAGAGAACAGACAGTATAACGACCAAAAGATTACAGTTGTCATTGAGTGTTATACAGGAACAGTTAACATTAATCACTATAATAGAAATATAATAAAATTGTAAGATAGCCAAGTTAAACTTTTAAGTAGAAAGGAATGAACGAGATTGTGTACATAAGTTCATGAATTTTGGTAGCATTTTAGAGGAAAAGAAGCACAGTAGTAGGCACACAAGGAAAAGTACAGCGTTAACAAAAGAAGCATTTTCAACCAGAAAAGATCTTAAGACGGTCAGAGTGAGCAAAATATGTAAATCACAGATTATAGAAGAGTGATGTAGAGTATACTTAAATTACAGATTCAGGTGTGATTTGCTCGAACTGTTCAATAATAAGAGAGACGAGTCCTATTGCAGTTTACCACTTGATAAAAATTTATTTCCGAGTATTTTCGATGTACTACATCATTTCATCATATCAATTGCTTGAACTTTTTAATGCGAAACCTCATCATTGAGGGATTACCAATGAAAATGAACCTACATTGCAGCAGTATTTTGAGACACGGGAGTGATGAGGAATTTCCAAAATAAGTTAAGAAATGAAGTAGAGAACGATCAGGTTTTTAATTAATTAGGAGAAAGAGAGGAGAAAAAAAAGGGAAGAAAAATTCGGAAAAGACAGAAAAAGTGGAAATATTAAAAGAAAATTGGATGTTAAAACCATGATAGAGAAGATAATTTTAGAATAGTTGGAAGTACGAGTGGTATTCTTAAAGTAAGTACCGTTTGCTTATATTTAAATATTGGCGCTTCAGAACACAGTTTTGCTCCTGCAGCGCCATCTACTGATTCATTGAAAAGCTATAGCAGCATTTGTTTTGTTTCAGAATGTCCGTGCATGCAAACAACAATGTCCACGACAATCGTTGATCCCGCCAGTTGTGAAGTGCGTTCTGTCATACGATTCTTGTATGGAAAAGGATTGTCGGCTGCTGAAATTCATCGGGAATTATGCCTAGTTTATAAACCTACAGTTATGAGTGAAGGAAAGGTTAGACAGTGGTGCTGTGATTTTAAAAATGGACCAACAAATATCCATGACGAAGAGCGAAGTGTTAGGCCCAGTATTCTGACCGATGAAATTGTTTCGCAAGTGGAACAAAAACTGCGATGTGATCGTCGATTGACAATTAATGGCCTGGCTGTACAATTTCCTCAACTTGGACCCACTACTGTCAACAATATTGTTACGGAAAACCTCGGATAACACACATTGCGTGCAAGGTGGGTACCGAAAATGCTCACCGACCACCACAAAGAGCAAAGAATGTCCAGTGGACGAGAGTTTTTGGGTCGTTGGGAACTCTTTAAACCAGCCACCGTACAGTCCTGACCTCACACCCAGCGACTACTTCCTCTTCTTGCACTTGAAACAGTAGTTCGGTGGACAACGTTTCGAAACCGAAGAGGAACTCAAGAATGGCGTTGTCGATTGGTTCAACCCTCAGGCGGCGAGTTTCTATGCAGAGGGGTTAAAGAAGCTGGTTCAGCGGTACGAAAAATGCTTAGAAGTGAACGGCAATTATGTAGATAAGTGGAGTAGGTTTGTAGCTAACTAAAAGTGCCAATAAAATGTGTTTCATATGAGTATATTTTTTCCTGTGACCAAACGGGCCTTACTTTATGAACACGCCTCGTATCAAGGAAACAAAGTGCTTTGTAAACAGCATAATGATAGGCAGAAGTCACACTGAAACAAAGAATGAAATAACTTATGGATAATAATAGGGTTCTCATAACATGCAGTTAGTAAGATTTAGGATCCTAAACTTACTTAAGTAGATCAATGATTTTTAATGAATACGAAGGTTAGGGATCCGACAAAGGACTAAAAATAGCATCGAGCAAAAGTAGAAATGCATTTTGTTTGGGAGGCATGAGAGGAAATAATGGATATGGCAGGACTATTTGGCTCATCGATGTTTACGTAAACTCAAATGATGAGTTTCAGGGCTATATAGGGAAAGAGTTACATCGACTTTCAGGCGGATTATGATATTTTAGAAAGGAACTGATGACCTATGAACAATTAAGGAGCATGATAACTTCATATTTAAATATCTCTTTAAAAGTAATTTTAATGAGCGATTTACATCAATTTTCATTAAAAATTAATGAAAGTTTTCTTTTGATATATTTCAGTGAACAGTATTAATTTCTTTTGAATGAAAAAGGACAGCTGATTTTTATTGCATTACCTTTAGGTAATTTTGTGTACTCTTAAGTAAAAAAACAACTCTTGGTAATAATAAATAAACAGCAATGAGCATACTTGTATTATTCTCAATTTTTTAACACCTGCATAGTAATGAGGAAGTTTACTTCCCTAATTCCTCGCACATATTATTAATTTTAATGATGAATCATTAGCAATGAAATATTGTTCCCTAATCAAATATTCGGCGGTAATACGAGGGGTTTTTTTGATGGTGTACTGGCCATTCATTGGAAGAGTGAGCTGAGTGAGTTAAGTGTACGATATACGCATACGAGCATACGTTTGGTAAAATTCTCCGCCACCTAAGAACTAGAATGAGGAGTTTTGCGACGCTGGAACGTGGGTAGCGTTGGGAAAACACCTGTTAGCCTCATCGAATTTGGCCTACAGGGCCACGGGGGGGATGGGGGATCAGGGCGTGAGGGAATCCTGGGCGAGGCGATGGGAGGGGAAGGAGCCCAGTGGGGAATGTCAGAATAGAAGGAGGAGAGACATGGAGTAAAGGAAGGGTGCCATGAAGATGGCGTTCTTTTGGAGCGTGTTCAATGGGATTGTGAAAATACAGATTGAAAGCAAAAATTCTTTGAATACTGGGTGAGTTGTGGAGGTAGCACCAGAGCAACAGCGAGTTGTCTCTGCGTTTCTAGAGATTGATCCTCATGAATATTCATATATACACCTGTAGCGTCATTCCATTTATTTTTTGCTTAAAAGAAAGAAAGGGAATTCTTTAAATTTTACATGAAAATCCATTAGGGGTTGACACGTGAACTAAAAGGATCACAAGGAGCCGAAATCTAAATGGAACAAATGAATCACATCAGAGTGAAGGATCACGCTATGAGCCATGGCGCGATTAAGATGCACATCAAGGGCTCATTTAGCTGTTCACTTAATATTTCTCAGTCTAAATCTCTCGGAATATTGTAGGATTTTGAGTTCATCTAAGGACTTCCAGGGGCATCGATGGCTTAAAACTCAATACCATTCAATAATCAAATGGATGATATCCATTTCACTAGTATGTCTTCAAATTATATCACAGGATGATGTCTGATATTAAATAACGGCCAATGTTTGATATGAAATAGTGTTCAAATTGAGAATGATTGCGCTTTCTCTAGCATAAGATATTTAAATTAATTCAGAATTATCAATGCAATTCAAATCAATAATTTAATTTACATAATATTATTTTAAAATATAATAAAAAATTGTTTACTCATATTTTTTATCGATTGAATATATCAAATATTATGTAATGGCTCTAAATATCAAAATATTACTGTGGGAATTTATTCCCACAGGTGTTCCTAAATCAGATGGCATTAGTAAACATTATTATCCATGTGTATTAAAAAGTCATTCAAATGGGAGAAATTATTACATCAAAAGGCAATAAAAAAATTAATGTCCTAATTTATTTTCAATAATGTCAAAACATCGCAAAATTTTGATCTACAACAGAACTTAATTCCATGTACGGTTATAATTTTTACCTGAAATTTATAGGACCGTCAGACATACTTTATTTCTATTATAAATTTTAATGATTTTTCCATGAAAAAGGTTGTGAGTGGTATGATGGAATTGCTTAAAGATGGTTTTCAGAAAAGTAGCGACTTTTGAATTCTCTTATCCCATAAATCCCTTATTTTACCTAATAATACATCATGATGACCTTTCGCGACATTTGGTATTCTTCATTTCAGGTCATTTTTTTATCATACCAAATGAATTATGTACGTTAGGTTCAATTCTCATATAAAATTTAATTTATCGTTGGCCTACTCGGCAGTTTTCACACAATTTATCAAATAGATCTTTAAATAATTGGTACAAATTTATAGTTCAGCCAACTCCCAATCCGTTCGTATTAATGCAGATAATACACTTAAAACAAATATAATTATAGTTAGAAATGAAATCTGAAATTGAAATGAATAAAATTAGAAAAAGGCTTGCATATTTGTTAATAGATCATTTTAATCTTAATTATTCCTTGAGGTATTTATATTTTAAGTATTTTCAATTTTGTCTCTAAAATCCCAAAATGCATACTCAGTTTAATATTTTCAACACATACAAAGAATACTTAATGCAATTGACAGTAATTCACATTGTGCAACCGTCAGGGGTTGTATTAGGAAATCAAAAAAAACATATAGGGAAATTTTATGGCCTTGTTGAAAATTTTCATGTGCTGGCTTTGCATGAATATATATATATATATATATATATATATATATATATATATATATATATATATATATATATATAGTTACTTTCTTGGAAAACCCACGAACGTGCACAATAATGTAAATTCACTAAATATTCATAGCAAACACAGAAACTAAAATATATAAAAGAGGGACTCACTAGATGTGAGCAGATCACGAATGTAAAAATATCTTCCTCGACCGGGACTATATATATAGTCTGATGACTGATATATACGACTGATGAATATGGAAAGAGATCGAAAGAGGTAAAGAGAGGGGAAGAGCAAGAGTCGAAAAGAATGGAAGGGACACTAATTCTGCTGGTAGTGGGGCAGAACAGGAAGGCGGCTACAGCGCCTCAGTTGGTGAGCTGAGGAAATCAATACCCTTGTCTCCCCACACTTCTCTCTTTTCTCTTTCGTCTGTTGAGGTGCTCCTGGGCTTCCGTTGTCCCATCTTCCTCCTCAACCTTCCCCGCCCACCTCTCTCCCTCCGCATCCCATACCTTCATTCACCTCCCACTCTCTCTCTTTTTCACTGCCCCCACTCTTGTTCAGGACTCCTCCACCCCCCGCTCTTTCGACCTCTTCTGTGCGGTGTTCCCCCGTTTTCGACTAAACGCATCCCCCGAGACACATTTCACATGCCCGGGTTCTCTTCACACAGCCCTTTCCAGGTAAACCTCCTTACCTCCTTTCCGCGTAAATCGTTTATTAGGACTCATTTAGACTAAGCAGTTAAACTAAAATACAAGTATAACGATGAAAGAATAAATATCGTAAAATAATAGTGACTACAAAAGGTAGGAAGGCTAAGAAAGTCAAAAAGTATGTCTTAGACATTCTGAATGAAAAAGAGTACTCATCGAAATCTTTTATATTTAAAGGAAAAAGAGATTGAGAGAGAGAGAAGATGAACTAGGTATATAAGGAAGCCCATCGAGTGGTGTTAACATGTACTGTTCGAAGTTGTTTCATATCAAGAAAGAAGAGCATGGATTAAATCAAAGATGCTCGTGTTCAAAGATCCTTATGAAAACAACCCTAAGAAGACCAACGCTTCTACCAGATCTTTGAATAAACCCTTTGAAGAAACCAGCAGGCTTTCATAAAATTTCATTGAAATGCTTTAATGATAATCTTTCAGAAAGTGATTAATAATCAATTCAAATCGGAGCTCGAGTGTCTTCCCATATTAATGGCTGCGATTTACATTCATATTTTCCCAAAAGAGCTGAGTAATAAAGCCAGATTGAATGCCTCTGGATATTATCATTTTAAATAAAGTATTATTATTTTTTAGGCATAAGTTTCCGCATCAAAATTTCATTGCAATAGTCTACAGAGTTCTAAATATGAGCATAAAATAAAACGTGCATCGTAATATAATTTGATTCAAAGGAAAAACATTCAATTTCCCATTATATCACAAACTATGAATTTGATTTGAACAAGGTGTCTGTAAATGTTATTCATTAAAGCTAACTCTTATTAACAGTATCACTACAAAATGCCATTGTGATTTTTTTTATTTGTGGTGGTCACCCATAAATTAATTAATTTTAAATCAAAAGAGTTAAGTTGAAGTTTAATTTTTTTCCGAGACCTCAATACAAACTCGTCGGAAAACAAACATGGTTTGCACATTTCTATTAAAAAAATCATAAATATCACTTATAATAACAAGTAAGAGGATAAAATTTGAGAGCATATTCGTGTTTCCGTCATTTCTATGAAATAATGTTCGTTCAATGCCACCTAGAGCAAAAACTGATCAATTGTACCATATCCTTCTCCTCGAAAATAAGTAAAGGAAACCAAAATTATAATCACGAGCACTGGCGATGAGGAGCACACGGAGTAGTACGGATTCGCCATTTTTCAAAATTGCCGATTTATACAATTTAATGATAAATCATGGGAGTAATAACTATCCCCAAACATAGCAGTAGCCACTGCAATTGCAAAGATCATTATCTTATGTCTTCGTACCTCCTCACTTAGGCTTTCACTCATTACCCCTTCTCCTTTCAGAGCTCCATTTCAATGAATCGACACCGTAAGTAAATATCCCACCTACTTCACTCTTTTCCTTATTTTCTCCATCTGACACAAGCTTGAAATTTATCACTAACGCGGATGAGTCCTGTTGAAAAATTATGTCTATCCACTCAGTTAAATTCTTACGCCAGCTACATAATCTACTCAATCAAATTCTATAAAATGTATTCGAAAATCACAAAATGATTATCAAATTTAAAAAGGAATCAGTTCAATGATCGACTGTCTTCGAGGTATCACTTCAGCTAAGTATACGAAAACTGTCCAGAAAGTAACTGAAGTGTTGAAATGAAATATGAACTTAGTGACTAGAAGACAAAGTTATATTATCTGTATATGCATATGAAAGAAACATTCTTAAAATATTTTTCCACATAGTCGCCATTCAAATTGAGGCATCATAACGATACGAAAGCTATTCAATTCCGTCTCTAAGGAAATTTGCCGCTCTTCATTTTAATCACTTGTTACACCGGCATGCAATTCTGCGTCCCTGTCAAACCGCGATTAGACGAGCCTCTTCGTCATCGCTCGAAAGTGGTACATGGGCGGTTTTGACGTATTTTTTTTATTGTTACGTCATTTCAACTGTTGCCAGGCTAGATCACTTGGATCCTCGTCGTGAATATCAGTGCGGATATTTTTAAGCTGGATGGACTACTGCCTCACTCCGCCTTCATTCATTATTTCGTCTTCGTAAACATCACAAAGTTGCCTAGAAATTTCAACTGGTTTTTGATTTTTTGCCAGTGAAAATCTAATCATAGATCGCACTTTACAACTGTCGAGATTTTCTATTGGAGCGCACATTTTAAAATTTCGGACTGAGCAAAGTAGAAGAACCACAGTCTGCACACTATCACAGCAGGATTTGTACTGGGTGCAGGGACGTTAAAACACTAAGATGATGGCTCTAGCCCTATCCACCGCCACGGTAGACCAAACTGTGAGTTACTTTCTGATCATTACTTGTATTTTTACTTTTGTAGATTGCACATGCAAAGAATAATGTGGATTGTTCAAACTTTTCCTTTATTATTCGTTGAAGTTCATATGAGCTAATTACTTTAACTTCACTGGCAATGAAAATAATCATTTTTCAGGGAAAAATTCACTTCGAAGTTTCATGAAAAAGTCATTTTTCCAGTCATTGGCTAATCAATGATGCGACATTACTATGCAATATTCTACTTAGCTGAGTAAAATGGCATTAATAATTCGCTCCATGCGAGGGGCTAATTTTTTTCTTCTTTGTAGCTTTCACTTGGCAACGCGGTTGTGGTAGTAAAATCTATTTGTCCATACAATGAAATTAGATAAATGAATTGGAAACGATGATTTAGTTTGCATCGTATTTGAAATTTAAAAAGACCAGACAAATATTGATCCTCCAGCTAATCAATTGTGTGGATTTCTGAAAAATCCCTTCCCTCAAAATGTGTATCAGGGCATGGAAATGGGTCACGCGAGAATCAATCACTTGCAAGGCTCTATGAAGCCATCAAAAATGGGTCACTAAAAATTATTCTTCTAACATCAATATCTCATGTTGAAATGAATCTGTTGTCTTATGGCGAGCATAGCCAGGAATGTTTTTATCTAATATATTAATCCTTTTACTTTGAATTGGTTTTACATGGGTGCTTCCAGATAAATTATTTAGAGCATCTGGCTTTAAATTCCACATCTCTTAACTTTCCACTCTAATTCCATTACCTTTAAACATCTCGAGGCTTTGCCTTAGGCTGATAAAATGTAAGCAAGGAACGTACTGTTTTTATTGGCTTAAGTCCTAAGTTTTCTGAATTAATACCAATACTTACGATTTATTGCTTTATATAATACCAGTAACTTGTTTTCAGTCTTGATACTTGATCTTATGGAAATCTGACACCTAAATATACATTAAAAATAATCAAATCTAAGAAGGTGATAGATAAAATCAAAAACCGAAGCATATTATCGGCTATAATCAGCCTCAACATTATTACAAGAGCGTAGTATTACATTAGATAGCTGACGGAATAAATTTGGTTCCTCTCATTAAATGTTACCGATCATCTCGCCCATTCTACGATTCGCGAAAAACTTCCTTGAAAGCAATTCCGTCAAAATTCTTTTCTTCTTACCTAGAACTCTAAAATGCAATCGAAGCCATGAAAATAGATCATACCATTTTCGCGTACAATAGTTTAGTTTCTTATAGGGTGTAGCGCCTTATAATCATTTTATTTTAAATATATCTCTATATTTTATTCGATTTTCAGGAAGAATTTCGAATTCTAATGCTGCCGCTAATAATGACAGTCGAGTACAGCTGATACATAGATGTCCAACAGTATGGAGTAATTTCCAAATTGCAGCGATATAAGTCATTTAATTTATTGCATTCAATTCTTCTTAAATGCAAAAACATTGAACATTTACATTTCCGGCATTAATAAGGCCGAATATATATGAGGAAAGTTATTGCGGCGCTTATTTTTTTCAAGCATAACAAGACTATGTGCACCTCGCTCGTTTCTCGTTCAGAGGGGGAGAGAAGCCATGAAGATTTGCAAAGAAACATTTTGGTGACTCACTGGAGTTAGCCAAGGAGGATGAGGATGGGAGAGATGCAGTAAAAAGCGAAAGACGCCACTGATTGAAATGAGGGAGTGGAATAGAGAGAATGGGGTCGGGAGGGAGGAGGAAGATGGGGCGGGACTGAGGAACGGGAAATGAGGGGGAGAGTGAGGGGATGGTGCTCGGGAGGGCATTTGAAAGCAGGAGGGGATGAGGAGAAGAGGAAGGGGACTCGTGGGAGTAGGCAGGGGAGAAATGAAAAGAAAGCAGATAAAGTGAAAGAGTGCCTTACGCACAAAAGCAGGGCTCAAGGAGGAATGTTGCCCGGGAGATCCTGGAAAAGAGACGAGGAAGGAAGAAAGAGAGAGACCCTGTTTCAAATCCCCACGTTTGCAAGCGAGATCCAAAAGAAGAGTTGGGGAGATGAAGAGGACGGTGGGTGTTTTTAATTAAAGATCTCGCTCACTTCTGACCTCATCTCGATCGATGCAAGCAGGGATTTTTCCTTTGATCCCCTCGACCCAGTCGTCGGTCATCCGGCCGACTTGGCTTGTGCACGCGTGGATACTAAGCTTCAGTGTTTTATTCTGCTGTTAGTTTGCGGGAATAATATCATGTCCATCCTAAAAGGGAATAAATGCGAATGACAGAGAATCCTTCGAATAAGGTGCAAATGAAACTCTTAAGATACCTAAGGAGATATTTGATCATCTTGTTTTATAATGTACATTCATTCCATTCATTTTTTATTTATATTTTGAGTTTCAGTTGTTTAATTTATGCAAGTGAGATTATCATTTTCAGATAAAATATATTATAGAGCATAATAGTAAATCGTAGGTCGTTACCTATTAGGCGCAGAATGCAATGATCACGTGCACAGTGAATCAAAGAAGAGAAAACGATTTGTTGAAATATATTTCTAAAGGAAAACAATTTGGGAATAATAAAAACAAAAAAATCTTTCGAAGAAAAAATTTTTTTATAAAATATTTAATCATCCTATGCAATATTTTGTCACTGTGCGAGACTAACTAATAACGGAGCTAAGGCGGAGGAGAATAACTAGTGATGGAGCATCCATCACTAGTTATAAATTCGGAGGAGAAGGATTATTTAAATACTATATATAATAGCCAATATGGAAAATTAATATATAAGTATATTTAAGATGATTAAGGAAAATGTTGCATGATCTTTATAAAAAATCAATATTTTAACAATCAAACTCAAAATATTATGTGTCTAATATAAACTCAAAAGGAATTAAGATATCAATCATGTAAATATAATGCAGAAAATATGTGCATGAGTGGAAATAAAAGATTAACATATGAAGAAATAAGTTTCCAAAAGTTTGCGCATAATTATTTTTGCTGTATTCGAGATTAGCCCAAGCAAGTTAAGAACCATTGAAATTATCTCTTTAACCAAATAACTCAGCTATTTTTTCCTCCCTGCCGGATCTACCACAGTAGTCCGGGACTTGGTTCCTCGACGTCCTTTGTAAAATCATATGAATAACATCTCTGCAATAAGTTCAACCTAACATTGGACTTTCGTTAATTGAGGGTCCCCAATCATATGTCGTTTTGTAACTTAGTATGATACTTTGCTGAATTGATTGAAGTTATCCAGAAATGGAAAATATTTCTCTTTCCTAACCGAGCACTCTTATATCGAAGTTCCCAGGAGAGGGTCTCAAATATTTGCATCATTTTGGCTATTTGGATTAACAAAATAATAAGTAGGTTTCTTTCAATTTTCATAGATATGTTTGGTAACTATACGCTTTGACATGGATGTACTGCTTTAAGGAATGTAGAGAGTAACTCATGAGTATCATACTTTCTTTGGTAATGAATTCGCGAACAATATTTCCCTTAAAAAGGAATTTATCCATAAATAATTCTAAGGAGTAAGATAAAAGGAATGAGATCAAAAATCTTCATCCCTATTAAAAGAGAAAATCAAAGCTGCAAGGGCGACAGACTTTAAAATCAATGCTACTGAATAAAAAAGGGAAAATGTTATAAACGTATAAAGAAAGAGAAGAGTATAAGCTGCCTAAAAAATTATATCTAAAAATATTTTTAATTCCTTCGTATTTGTAATTTAAAAATATATTAAATTTGAATAAAATATTAAATTTTGAATGAACCGCATTAGAAAATGTGATAAGGTTGATTATTTCAGCCTTATGTAGAATCGAGAAAAGCCAGTATAACCAACATTTAAGAAGTTAGCATACTACTAGTCTATTACAACTCCCTGGCCCCAATAAATTTCACAAATAAATTTCCTAGCGTAAAAGAAAACGGCAATTAAATAACCAAGAGCAATTAATGTTGAGTGGAAAAATATTTCGAAAATTGGTGGACCATTTCGTAAAAATAAGCAAAGTTTATGACGGTTAATTGAGACATTTAAAATTTTTGGCCTCACACAAAATTTGGGTATCTTAAGAATGAGAAAATTGTGAGTTCAGTAAATAGTTTCCAAAATGATATTTATTTTCAAATGCCTTTTGCATTCGATTCAAATATTAAGAAATATTTCACCTCCGTGATAAAATTGAGTGATTAATCAAATGAGTAATTCCAGAAGAAGATACCAAATCTTAAAAAAAAACGCATTTTTATTGACAATTGGTACTCAAGGAGGGCAACTTAATTGATATATCATTATTTGGAACAATAAATAGTACGAATATTAATGAATGATCAATCCGTAATTAATAGCCCTCTAATGAACAAAAACCCTCGATTTTTATGCATGCAATCCGTCTTTCAGCTCAGCTCTACGGATAATTATTGAGCAAGACACCGTGCATGGCATTACGTTTCGTAAAAATAGAAAATCAGTATTAACTGAATTTATTATATATCTCAAAGACCCTAGTACTTTCAGTCCAAAATATTAGGAAAATTCGGAAATTGGAAAATGAGGGAAAGAAGTTCCCAACTACGAATTGTTAATTTACAATAAAAATTATTTTTCTTCGTCTAATGGGATTGCACAAATCGATATTACTATAAAGATTTATTTTAACCATGAATATAAAGATACATTTTCTACCGGAATAAGAGAGATGTATCTGAGAGGTAGATTTTTCTGCCACTGTCCGGGTGAATTTTATTAGATTTTTAAGCCAATCAGGTGACTTCATGGTGACTAGAATTTCCTTCAAAATTAAATGCGCTACAACTAGCGTTTCTACTCTGATTGCGCGACTTCATGCTACCACAGAGTCTTCGAGGCATATCAATGCTTTCTATTTCCATTTGGCTGATATGTACAACTCCGCATATATTCCTTATGGAATCTTATTAAAAGTTTACACTTATACATATCTGTAAAATTAAGTTTTTTCTTTCTAAATTAACCATAAATAAATTTTACGAATTACTTTGAACACTTGAAAATTAGGTAAGTTTAATGGATGTTATGAATTTAAGGTCTAGAACGCACAGTACCTTCTGCACAAACGTTTATACATTTTTTTAAGGTTTTCTAACGATGGAGAACTGAGTTCACTGATTAAATGCAATATATAGAACTGTTTCACTTGCTTTAGTTATTGCCATCCTATTTTAACGTTTAACTTAGCCTTTCTCTGCCTGAAAAAACGTTAGTTTTATTTACATTTTTTTCATCCCTTATATAGCACACTGAATTTCCAAATCATTCTGCAAAGCTTAAAACCCCTTGGCTGGCTGATCGGAGCTTGTTCATCAGCTATCCTACATGATTTTAGAAACTTACCTCCGACTTTCATTCCTATCCCCAGTTCTTCCCATGCCTCTTTAATCATTTCCTCCACATCGTATGCGTAGAACAGTACCGGTGATATTGGACAGCCCTATCTTAACTCTCTTCCTAACACTGCCTATCCGGACTCTCCGTTCCCCACTCACACCTGAGCAGTATGAGACACGTACAGGTTGCGGATTGGCCTTATATCTCCCCAATGTATTTCTATTTTCTGCAATATATTGCTCAGCTTTTCTCAATTCGCTGTATTGAACACTTTTTTAAAATCTACAAAAAAAGGTAAGTACATCATGACTGTGTTCTATGTACCTCTCTTATAATGATCTCATACTAAAATGGTCTCACACGTGTATTTCTCCTTCTTGAACCTAAAATAATCATCCCCTAAATACAAATCTTTTACCTTACTCTCCGTCCTCTTGTCGATGGTCCTGAGAACCACTATCGATATTTGCGAGATCAAAGTTATTTTCCTGTAGTCTTCACGTGACGTAGCCTTTACCGTTTGAAACAAATGTGAGTCGCTTAATGATTTTGCTTGTCATCCTTACGCAGGGGCCAGAATAATCTTTTCTGCATCATTCCAATTTTAATATGCTATGTAGTGCCGAGGCGAGTACTAAGTCAGTTCTAAAAATATAAAGATGGATTATAGTATGTAAATGAGATATACCATCTTTGCTTTAATTGATTTTAAAATTAGATTATTTTATTTTTTTCTAAAAGTACATGTTATAACTTTCTTATTTAATATTACCATTAATAAACCCTACCCATTGGGCACCACTTATTTGTAATCTCTGTAATTATATTTTTGTCAAAGCAATTCACACATGAATTCAAATATATGGTTCAGGTGAAGTATAATAAAATGGCATCATTGCCCTACAAGACTATAATTTTGAAGGATCAGAACGACGATTTGTAAATGGACATTCTAAAAGGTCATCCTTGTTTTCTGCAATACGCAAAGGTAATCGAGCTGAATGTCGGCGATAGTGTAAAAATCCTAAATAAAATATGTAATACAAACATTTTACATTCAAGCAATACATTATTTTTTACAGTTTGCGTTTACTTTCATGCCAAAAAGTTGACGAAAAGTACAACATGAGATCCACCAAGTACATAAGAACTATGAAATAATATTCTCTATGCAGGTATATTGACTGAGTTCATTGGAATGAATATGAAATTAAGTGACATACTGTGTGTCTGTAAGTTAAATGACCAATAGTCAAAACAAATACCTTTACATGTATGTATTTTTAAAATATGCAAACTTTTTATCGTTGTGTGTATTATGAAATCAATAGATAAAATTCGTTTGAGTAATACATTAACTGAATACCAAAAACGAGTGCGGCCTACGGATAAGGAAAACGATAGTTCCAGACCAATTAGATTTACAGGAATAAAACTGAACACCCTAGAGCAAATGGGAACAAGTCCGAGAATCTCTTAAAGCCCTATCCTTTATTGTACCTTGGTGGAAATCAATCTTGTAACCTCTCTCGTTTTCTTCTTTTCGTTCGTCTCCCGGGGTTCAGGGCCGATATGTGAGCCCTTTCGCCTCTTTCTTATAATCTCCCTCGAACCTCTGCCCCCCCACCAATTCCAATGCAAAAAAACACACAAAACACTTCGCCTGAAACTTGCTTCATCCTGTTCAACTCCCCTCACATCACCTCTTGCTTGCAACGAATTTAATATTCACCGCATTATCCAAGGTTCTACACTATTCTTTCCTTTTCTCGCTCTTTCCCCCGTTCTTATCTCCCAGAATTTCCAATCGATTCTTCGCGAGCGCCAAACTGATATGTTACTTGTTGACAACCTCTTACTGCTTCTCACGGTATCTCATGCTACGCCAATCTCATGGTGCGTAGTTTAATCTGAGACGACTGCGTATCGTCGGAGTAAGGGCATGTGCCCGTATTCGAACGCGTTGATCCCATTTTAAAATTACGTAAATTGAAATGAATCTCATACTCATTACCCCGTTATATTATATTTTTCATATTTTCTGTTTCGAATATCATCACTGGTACATTAAGAAATTTCAAAACGTTAATGTTCATATTTTATCATACACGTGTCGACATTTTTCAAGGAAACAGTTTTGAGATAAGTTTAAATCTTATTCTTATGCTTAATATTCCGATCTTTATTTCCTGATTGTCTTCACTCAATCTATCTGTATCAAAAAGACCGTTAGATTTGAAATATTAGGATTCAAATTAAATGAAATTTTATGGAAATTATAATATCTTAAGTCATATAATTTAGTTTTATCAGGAAAAATTTGCATCAATTCTTTCAATCACTGCAGTACTTCTGGTATGCTGCAGCAGGCCAAGGTTCAATGAAAAACCTATAGTTTACCAGCGTTGAATAATTCCGATCGAAATAAGGCAACTATTCAATGATTTTGTTCACCTCTTATTTTTATCTTGAATGGGGTACACTTTTAATTGTCCATGTAACACTAATCGTACAATTACAACTTCACTAAGATTTTTACCACATTTCAGTAACCTTCTTTAAGTCGTAATGGTGTTGACTGGTGACTGATGGTGTTCCCTTTGCGCCTCGTTAATCAAAGGTATCTGAAATTTGAGTTATATACTCCCTTTAAAAGTAAATCACGTGATTTTATCCTGATATAACATAGCATATAAATTCCAATTGAATCCTCTTTAAGTATCCAGAGATAAATTTATTTGTTTATCAAGAGGTGAATACTTTAGTAATAAGTCCACCTATCCACCCAATGGCAATGATTTGTGGACCCGAGACTCTGACCAAATTCGTCTCCGTAAAGCGTCATCATTACTTCTCATCCCCTATTCTGTTTCCTTCTTGTGCACACTCCGTAGCATCTAGTCATACTTTTCCATTCCTTGCCATCAGCTTTTGAATTGACGACAATGTTGCGCAATCGGAAATGGAAGGAATTCCGCCATTCTCCCCTCTTCGCCCCAGAATGTGCCACCCCTTGAGAGAGCGCCAAAACATTCGCCGGTCGCGCTGAGGGGCGGCGCATGGCTGCGGGTGGAAGAGTAGGAGAGAAAAGTTATCTCCCCTCTCAACAACCCGTTCTCTCCCGTCTGCCAATTCGACCGACACCCCTGCTCAACGCTAGCCACCCCCTCCCCCATGCGACAGGTTTCCCAATCGCGCTTCCCTTTGTCGACCCAGCGTCGTCAACTTCCGCTGCGAGACTACCTGTGCCAACACCTTTTAACCTTTCCAAAGCAGCCCACCATACTCCTTTGCCCTTTTCCCTCTCGACTGCTGGTGCCCCATCTCCTCTCTTCGCCCCTACGATCAACGGAAACGCAACCCTCACTCTCGGTCGACCCACCTCCTCCCTCCCTGTTCCAGATACATCCTCCCAGTCCCCATACATCTCCACCTTCCAGCACCTCATGAAACTTCTAACTCCATCCTCTCCTTTACAAAGTTTTTGCCGCCTACTTCACACGAGTACGTTCGACATTGCACGCTCCAATTCATTATTTCCGTCTAAAAATCGTCGCCTTTTCAATTGGATGGTGGATTTCCAAATAACTTCAAACTCCCTCTCAACCGATACAGTAGTTGGCAATACCTGGCAGTGAGCGTCCTTCTCTATCATTTTGTTCAAGATTGCAATATGACAGGCTACGTTTAACGGCGACTCATGCCGATGCCATTGGCAGCAGAATACGCAGAAAGCAGTTCGTTGAGTAGTGCAACCCAAGTATTTTCATTTCACGTAATTAGTTTCGGTCGTGTGGCAACACGGATAAGAGCTAAAATTTTCGGCCAAGAACATCAATTGTATTGGAAATGTTGCGTACATTCTCCGGTTAGGGTCACAATGTGCCAATGGACATTATCCACGCAAGCGTAAACACGGTCATATAATATCATACGAGCAATTTGATTGGAGACTTGGCAGAGAGAGACTCAGGTAACCTAAGAAATGATATAATAATACAGAATTATTATTATTATTAGGAAATCTACCGGTTAAGGTAGGTTTTTGGATGGACAAAACTATCAAATAAATATTTTGTAACTCCAAACAAAACCCAATCCAGCAACCTAAACTACATCAGGTCCCTCTTCATCTCTGTGTCCTTCTTTCCTCCCTTCATCCCATCCAACATCCCTATCCTGTTCCTACCCTTTCCTCGCTTGCCCAACATTCTCCCCTCTATTACCCTCTTCAACATTCCACTACCGCTCAATACGCATTTCATCCATTTTTCTTTCATCCATCTTCATCCATCCATCCATCCATATTTTTCATCCATCTTCATCCATTTTTCAGTATTAAATATGTGTAGTGTAGGCTGAAAGGATTAGAAGAAAATGAGAATATTTTTTTTTCAAATTTTTCTATTTACTTTGGTCCAAGTAGTAACAAGTGGTAGAAAATAAAACTCAATGGTTACTTTTTCCTTATGAAAGGTACACGTCCATATTTTTACGTATCTCGCACATAGCTACTATATTATGCTTAAAACATATCCGTAAATGATTATCATGCTACACAAATGAAATTTAGAAATTAAGGGTAGAATTTTGAAGCATTTCTTACAATTGAAGCTAGTAATAAGCAGCAGTTCCTGGTGGTACACACTCTTAATCCCAAGGAAAATACGTAATTTACATTTAGATTTACCATAATATATGCATAAAATTATGCAAAACCAATTGTGAAATATTTCACTAGGCTTATATTTCAATTAATTTTCTTCAAATTAAATGTATCAATTTCTTCAGAATTTTTGGCGCAGAGTGAGGATTAATATTTCTGTAATTAGGTCCATATGCAACACAAGAGATACTCGTAGCCTTTACCAGACAAATTTGATGCTTTTAAATTTCATTAATTGCTAATAACAATGACCAAATGACCTCAATATTGAAAAAGTAATTTACATGGCATTTTATCTACTGAATATCGATCTTTCTCTACACATTTAAACTAATATTTTTATGGCTCTTTAAATATTTGGAGCAGATCTAACGACATTTTTATGTCACGCCATTCAGGGACAATACCAGCAAAGAAATGTACAGGTATTAGTATTCTAGTTTTAAAGAAAATATTTTTCTTAATGGAAAATTATTATATTTTTAGAAAACTTATAACATATTTGTGTACACTTCCATTATTGGTGAAAATGTCTATCTACAGGTATTAATGATAATAGTAATGGAAATATTGAGAAAGATTATAATTTCGCTGAAATTCGGGTATTAGCGAGGGAAATCTTCCTTAAGGTCTACTATTTGTTCTTTATACAATAGGGAAGCCTTGTAAGATACATGGTTGATGTCAGTGGTTACTACGGATCAGCCAATTTCTGTACTAAAGGCTATAGACAATTAAATTAAGGGTCAATGTCGGTAGAATTTTCCAGAGGAATGTTTTGAAAAAGTTTCACTGAGGAAGACACCATCAAAAATTTTGCAATTAGGAGTAGTTGATTTCTTTCAATATCATTGAAATGGTTATAAAAAAAATAAGGAAAGGAAAGAAGCCTACGGATTCAATTGATACATCTGTTACAAAGGAATTCAGAAATATAAGCCAAAGGAAAGAAGAAATGAAAGACTCGAAAAAAAGAGAAAATATTTTTTTGAGGATAATAAAGAACAAAGTACATTTTATATTCGTATATTCTTTTTCTGAAACATACCTGTACGAGCATTGTTTACTTGTTTCCTTTTTTTACATTTATTAAGGAACTATGTAATTAATTATGCGATTAAATAATTTCACATTTACTTAATAGCATGTTTTACCATATTTCGATAGACCGTATTACGATACACTTATGCGTACATACACTTGCTAGTACATGTATGAGTAAGTGTATGCACGTTTAAATGTATGTGTGAATATTTGTCTACCGTAGATACGGCTGGTCCCTACTTATGAACTCTTTCGTTGGAATGCTGGGTATTATGTAGATCCATTAGGTTAACGCTTGAATAAGGTTAATGAAAACAGACCTTTGCTCATGCACACCATTTAACCGTCTATGTGTCCTTTATAATTTCAATGATCTTTATGATTTTAAAACGCAATCAATGCATATATTTAAAGCAAAGTTTGTCATATTTGTAAGATGAATAATTTTAATAAATTTCTTGGGGACCCTTAAAAAAATGGAATCCTAATAAAAAAGAGGTTTCACTGGAATTACGTTACACAAAACGTGAAGAAACTTCTTTCAATTGCATCCAGTGAAATTGCGAAGAAATAATCCGTAATTAATAATTTAGTCAAATTTTTCGTAGGGATATAAAAAATAAAAAAAACACCATTGGAAAAAATATGAAAAAGTCATTTGATAAAATCACAAACACGTAAAGCACTAGGATAATTTTGGCCGTTTTAAAAACTCAAATCATCTTTATTCACTCATTAAAGTTTAGTATTTTTTTAAAAATTGGTTGACTTAAAATGATGTTTAGTCTTAGATCCATTTTTATATAATCATTTCTCAGTTTATTAGCTTATGAAGTATTTGCTAATATACTTTAAGCGCTAAGTGTGACTCATTACCACTGACATAAAATCTAATCTAATCATTTTTCATATTTTTTCCCTATTTTTGAAAATCACTGTGGATATTTTAATTATATGTTTTAATTATAAATATATTTAATGGACAAAATTCACCTCTGAATATCAGTTTATAATCTTTCAATTGATACATAGCAAACTTTTTCTACATATTTTGTGTAACATTTCCAAATTTGAATAAATAGTGAAAACTTTGTACAGGATTATTCGTATAAAACAATTTCTTTATTAAAGTAGCTGAATCGCATCAAACACTCTATCCCTCATAGGATTCGCAACTTATATAATGGGACTCTCCTACCTCCCAGCCCTCTCTCTCAACAGTCACACGCTTTACTAAAAGTTTGGAATTGGCAATTGTAATTTAATCACGGTACTGCTATCATCGCATATGCATAGAAGCATAGGTTGGTCAATTAAAACTTCTCATGTTGACGTTAGACAATGCTTACTTTTAACAATTCAAAAAGTAAATGTCAAATACGTAACGGTACTTTTTTATATCAGCGGATACCAAGATTCCTATTTTTTACGTGATCCTTCATCTTTTGTTTGCCTCGGTAAAATCAGTAGTTATATAATCGCTTACCCCGAAAAAAGATAATTGGTAACAGCAATTGATGCTTCACTGTTTAGCGAGCAGCTTTTCCATACTTTCTACAACCATGCACACTATATCTGTAACAACATAAACAATACGAGTAGATTTGTACATAGTATGGATAATGAAGAAGATAAATTTAATAGAATTTCGGTTAGAAATTACTTGAAATTTGCCTGCCTAAATAGTCTCCGGTAAAAAATATTATACGGTATATGTTTGTGGCATAGAAGACTAAAATCAGGGTGAAAAACTATACAGATATCTTTTACATAGTGCTCTCTCGTCAAAAAAGCGGAAAAATTATTTTTCTTGCATTCACGGTAAACAGAGTCAGAAATTATTTCATTAAAAGTAATCACAAGTCGGAGTGAAATACACAAGGACAATGACAAGTTATATTGTCGTAATAAAACGCATGATTTCATGACTAAAATTCAAAAACAAAGAAAAAACAATAGTCAATTGGTAATAATCCACAAAATATATTTTATAACAATCGGGCTAAATATAAAGAATACAAAACACGTCATCGTCAGCGGGGAGAATGAGTTTTTTATAGTATTTGATTCATCTAAGATAAACTTTGTATGATTCCTAAAGCGGTCACTATTTGATAAAGTAACCAAGAGGAAAATTTATCATGAATTAGTAGAGATACGCGAGATGAATAGATACGTCAAATCAAAAAAGATGGAAGTTTCACAGAAAATTCCATTACTTTCCATTTAATTGAAGGGTTTACAAGAAAACAACTACGCCAATGTCATGTGCACACATAAATAGTATTTAAAACAGGAAATAAGCCCAATATATGATAACTGAATTTTACTGTTTTTCAAATTACTATCATACTATACTAATCCATAAAAACTGAAATTTCTTCAAAGAAATGAATGTATTGACAACGATAGTAGGGTTGTATGTAATACAATCAACACCAGTTAGATATTTTTTATATTAGCAGAGAATAATTGATGGGATGATTTAATGGAATCTTTCCAAGGACGAAGCTCAATAATTATCGGTGGTATGACTTTGAATTATATCGACACAAACGATAAACCAACTTAAATGTTACTTTACTGTAATTGTTGAGACGATAGTGTTTAAGTATTGATACTGGAATTATTCGAATACTGGAATAACTCGAAGTAGGTTAAGATTATTTCCATATTCATCTATCGTCACGATTTTAGAATTAATTTTATATCGTCGGACGGCAACTTAAAAACATATTTCGCCGTTATAATTATTAATATTATATTTGCGTATTATTATTTATAACACTATATTATAGTACGTAATTTATCAGGTTATTTTCCATTACATTGTCTTTTCTAATTACAGTCCATGAATTGATACTTTACAGCTGTATTTACACTATTTCAAGGAAATTTAAACAATTATGAAATATTTTGAACATTTAAATTTAAGCCAAATATATCGTATTCCTTCTGAGAGATGTACAGGGTCGCACCCAAAAGTGGTAACAACTGATTTTCTCTGGTGCGAACGGAGCGGTGGAGGGGGGTCTGCCTGGCAGGATAAGGTGGAGGGGGCTCTTAGCAACAGACCGACACCAACCTCAGTCGCCTGTGGGCTAAGTATATCGTCAGTAAAATTCTTATAAAGAAATCAGTTCTACCACTTTTGGGTGCGACCCTGTACCCTCAACTTAACCAGTTTTCCAACACAAATATTATGTAATTTACATCTAACAGAATAAACCAAACGATACAAAATCTCATGTGAACAAAATGCTGATATATTTAGTTTTACTATATCATTACATTTGTTCTAAGGGGTTAAAGATTTATAACATAATTATGCTAAAAAACTTGTCCTTTTAGTAAGAAACATATTAACAGAGATTTTGCAAAGGATAAGGAGAAAAGTGAAATGACCGAAGTTCAATAAAATGCAACATTAAAGTGTAAAAATCATTCGCCTTGACCGGGATGATTTTTACACTTTGAAATTTTCCATTTAAATGGACAATAGTGGGTGACCCAAATACGTTACCTACTACACAGCGTATCCTGAAGTTCTTTGAACTTAATGAATACATATCTTGTCACCCGGAGATATTTAAATTCAATAGAATACAATAACTAAATTAAGAGAGGATGTGGGTACGTCAGTAGTTAGTTACCAGAAATCGTTAATTACATTACTATACTGCCATTTTCCATCGAGGCAACTTCTTGGAAATTATTTTTATTTGATGAACCTAACTACCACCGCATGCTCTTCTATTAAGTCTCCAGCCTCCCGTAGTCACCTTCCCTTAGTTCCGAGTACGCACCCACATCATGGGTTTCTGCCTCAACCGGTCATCTCATCCGCTTCTTTGAACTACCAGGAAGAGCACCAGCGGACAGCGGATTAAAGGATTTTGCGGCAACATACAAAATGGTGAAGTGGGAGGAAACCCTCACGATTACGAGAACGCACCCAAGGCAACAACCTCATCGTACCATTTCCTTTCACCTCCCCTCCTGATTCTCTCCCCATGGTCCGAAAGAAATATTTTCTCGAGATATTCCCTCAACTCGGAATTATTAATTTGGCATTTTCTCCCTCTAAGAACTTTCGTTGGAAAGTTTGAAGATCTATAAATACGAAAGGACAAAATGGCACCTTCTGTAAACATGGTTGGCGGATAAATCTGTAAAACGCTTCAGCGATTCTTTTAAACCTATTCGGATGAAAGACTTTATTCGGAAGGGAAATCATTAGCAAACCATAAGAAAGGAAAGAAAGGGATCAGCGGAAATATATTTTCAAATCCTACCATTTTTAAACAATCAGAGTTTCACCCATTGATATTTTACCAAAATTAAGATAGCGTGAGTGAAATTTGGGAAAAGGAGGTATTTTAATCTTCCAGTTTCAATTTCCTTATTCGAACTGGACGTGGGGTACAGTGCGGGATTGGAATAAACACAGCTAATATCCACTGAATTTTCACTTGTAATACCGGGTCGTTAGCAGCACTTCTCTCCGAACTCTTCAGTAACACATCGACCATTTATTAAATATACTTTTCTCCTTCTGTTCTTCCACCTGGTGTGCATAAACATCCCTCCCATGAAGCATAGGTCTCCCGCAAACTGCGCTCAACCGTCCCAAACTTAATGCATTACCTCCCTCCCGCGCAAGTATGCTACATCTCTAAACCTCGTATCACTACCGAGTGACCTCAACGCCCCCGTATTCACCCAATCTGGCTCTCTCATCTCCAATTCGACAGCTTAATTATAATCCCTTCTAACCGAATAAAGCGCCTGCGGCTTCCGACCACGCGGAACTGCGTACCTCCCCCACTTGCTGCACTAGCAATTTGCGTCCCTTCAAACCATGTTCATAAAATCAGCACATTCCTGGTTCTTTTCCAAACCTTTCACTCTAAACTGAAGTGTTACGCCAATCCAGCACAGATTCCGCAGCAGGTAGAGGAGTGAGGAATGCCCCCCTTTAATTTCACACACCCCCTCTCTTTCGCCCAACGTTACGTTTTCCGCAATTACGATTTTCCCCTTTCACTCCTCTTTCCACCTACATACAGTCCTCCTCTCTTTCCCTCACGAGCTTTGAACCGGCGTAGCAATATTATGCCAACCTCTGAGTCACGGGGGCTGCGAGGCGGTTGAAAAAATCTAATGCGCATAGAGACTGTACAGCATGTAATGTCTCGTATTTTAAATGTTTTATTAACAAATAGGTTCATAGATTACTATCCGTCTGAGAACTTTTTTCTTACAAATTCTAGTTTTTTTCATGAAGATATTCTGTAAAATTAGTAGTCATTAAGGATTGAAATATTGTTTCTTAAATGTAGCGTAGACTCTAATAATGATAATGTAATATATCATAATATGAAATATATACATATATAATCTAATATAGTATAGTTTTACACATATTTTCAACTACGATATGTCTATTTTATTCCTTAGAAAATATAGGTTTCCTTAGACAAAAAAGGTGGGAAGATTACATCTGAACTAATTAAAATGTCTGCTAAGGACTTTTCAGAGCTGGCTTCCATTTGATCGATTAATTATTTCAAAGATTATATTAGGATGGATTATAAATTCTTTACGTTTATTTAATTCCTTCAGATATTTTAAATAAGATTACTGCAAAACTAACAATGCTAAAATTCGTATCATTCTAATAGTTATGTGTTGACAAACACGTGAAATGCCAATTTGAAATAAAGATAAGATTTACATGAGCAATACGGTTATTCTTTGTTGAAACACTCACATTTTTAAAAATTACATCCAAAAATGTTGAAGATGGTGGCTAGAATAATACTTGTCATTCTGAAGGACAAGTTAGTTTAATAATAATGAAATTATGAGAAAACTACTTAATTTATTAGTTCATCTTTATTATTTTCGGGATATAAAACTGATAAAGTTTTCCCATTTAAGATAGGTCTGATTTAAAAAAAGATGAATGGATAGTTTATTCTGTTATCATAATTAGCGTTCCGTCTCAATTGTTTTTTTTTAAGATTAAATGTCAGGACATTTCAATTAATGATAGCAAAATTGATAATAATAAAATTTCACACGGTTAAAAAAACAGCTGTAACATAATATAATGGACATCATTTCGCTGAAACCTGATTTTGGTATGCTACGGCATGGCGCCAGTCCCATTCGTTGACTTTTACATGAACGCCAGAATTTATGTATACTACTCATCGTAGTGGAACATCCCTCTTCCATCGCTAGATAGCCAATGGTTTTAAATACTTTAATAGAGCCCGTAGAAAACAAGGAGCCCAATTTGTTGGTTGGGTCCTGTTAATCTACTCCTGCTTTTCTCACTTATTCAGATGCCGAATGTGAGAGCGTGTCCTTGCTCCCACACCTGAAGTGCCCCTTCACTCCCGAAACCCCTTTCTAATTTGCCTCTCCTGCCCCTCACAACACTCTCAGCCAACCAACCATTGTCCACCCACCCTCTTCCCTCATGGATTCCAATATCCCAACCCCTCAATCTACGTGAGTCCTCCAGCTTTCCACCCCCATTTCCGCTAAAACCTTTCCTCCAGCCCAACGGTGTAGCCCATACATTCCTAACCTTTCCATCTCCTTGTTTCTCATCCCCTACCTCTCTCTCCATTCATCATCTGCCTTTGATCTATTTCCGTTGAAAAAATGTAGTAAGGTAAAAGAAAAAGAAATGAAAAATGAGCAAGCGTGTACCGTGTAGTGTTTTCCTGCATGACGACCCCACCTTTAGATTACGAACGAAATTAATTCGAGGGAAATAACTTCTTTGGATACGTGAAATATGAAAAGGGAAAAGAGGTGAAGAATATTGGGAACAGTCACACGATGACGAAAACGTGGGTGGGAGACAGAGTGTAGAAAATAGAGAGACTGGGACAAAATTCAGAAACATGCATATCGGAGGCGAGAGAAACTTTGATGTAACGAACGCGGCTTAGTATAAAACCCCCATGAATACCCTCCTCCCTAAATTCCCTCATTAGCTCGCAGTCGATGATACGAAATCACTGCCTACTGTAACATTATATCAGCTCAAAAGTTAAGCTCTTAGTTACTTACAAAAATAATGTTTCAATTTTGTTCTCTGCTGGTTAACATGACTGTTTTAGGAATGAAGCCGCCAAAGTATGTCACATATATTTGGCACAGAAAATAGCACGATAGAATAAAAATCTCGGAAAGAACCAAAGAATCAGCTGGGCATACTGAGAATTCCCTATGAGTGTCTCTCAACATGCCTAGCGACGGTACTGCTATCGTACAGTTAGGCATTGGTACTCCCTAAGTCATAGGATTAAAAACTTGAAAAAAAAAAATTCATGGCTCTCCATGCTGGGAATTGAGGCGATAGCCTTATTTGTCATCACTCATAAAATTACAAGGGCTATTTTTTCAGAAACATATCTTGAATGAAGTTTAATTAATTTGAAAAAGGAATTGGATCATAAAAATGACAACATGAAATATGATATGGAATCAAAAAACAAATTATTGTTAAATATAAATGTCAAGACAGCGTCAGGTGGCACACAAACCCGTAGTATCACGTTCAAACTTGAAAAAATAACATGAACATACATAAAAATCAAGCCTAACCTACTAAATACTAAGATAATGAAAGCAATTGCGAAGACAATGACATCACACATGGCTCAACACCACACTATAGAAATAAGAACATCAAACCTCGTCCAAAATCACGATCAGTATAACTTCACCCGTCCAAAATCACGTACACGTATTCTTAAAACATCTAAAAGTTGATGGAAATGGCTCAAAGAACCCTCCAGGTAGCTGGATCTCCCACAATACTATTCAATTCTATTGAGGAATAAAAACGTTTTACATTGTTTTTATGCTTTCGGGAATTTTATTTTAAATATTTCAAAGAATGGATGGAAGTTACTGAGTGGACTAAAATATAAATTTATTTATTTCATTGGCCCAAGATAAAAGGAAATACATGTAGATCAGAAACAGATTTAGTATTTGAATTCATTTTGCGCTTATACAGTGGTTTTACTAAAAAAATAAGCCAATTAGTATCCTTGAAAGAATAAAAAAATTATTTACCTACACATTAAAATAGTTTAAAAATAGTTAAATTGTAGTATAGACGAATATCACATGAGATTACTAGATACAATATATAAAAATATAGAAATTTTAATAATCAAATACTTTTATATTAGTAGATAATCAATATTTAAAAAAACGTGGTTGTTGGGAGATTTATGTGGAAAAATATATAATATGTGGAAAAAAGAATGGACCAATAATAGTTAAATTCCGCACATGGAATCGATTAATGGAATAAAATGTATTTTTAAGTGAATTCTAAAATTTGGGATGAAAAAACCAGTATCAATTAAATCAAATTTCAGATTAAAACAAAATGTAAAATCATGCTAACAATCATTCAATTTCAGAGAGTATCAAATTGTGGATGGGATCCAAGAAAATGTAGCATGAATTAATGAAAAGACTTTCGTCCGACCCTCAACCACCTTCCTACAGCGAGGTAATCCTACTGTAGCGAGCCGTGGACCCCAATTGTCGAGCCCTTATCAAAATAGGCTCATCGTCAAACCACGCGTTCAATCATTACCGCTCCTCCATCCAGTGCTTGGTGAAGTTAATTTGATATTGACCAAAATACACGAATGTGTTTATGAGCATCTTTATGGAGAGATAATGGACCAAACAGATTGAATTGCCTTAGTTCATCGACCATCTTGTCTCCTGAAATCATCACTTATCAAATTCAGGTCCGGGAACATCTCAAGCTACTTCCCTTTCCCTCACAAATCCGGATGAATGGTTTTCCCTCTGAAAATTTGATAACGGGGTGGGATACCAGGGACACTATACAACGTACTTAGTATCGTGTAGACGTCATGGGTATCTTAATTTTATTTCCGAAGGTTATCGTAACTAAATCGTTTTCTACGGCAAATTTGACGTGCTAGCAAATAATTGCTTTAAAAATATAGGTCGCCTGCTCGCTACAAAATTTGTCAATTGTTGATTGCCTAAGTGTTAGTCTCACTTCGAAATGACTCCTTCTGAGGTCACGCTAAAAAAGAAAACTACATCATTAAGAGTAAGAGTAGATACTGGTGAATGGGTAAAGGGAACTCAGAATAATAATTCCACATTCTTCTGCAGATCATTTTCTCATTGGCCATTTGGATGACAAAGCTTACATTTTTAATATATAAGGTAACTGACAGAAAAAATACTAACGATATTTAAATAAAGGTATATCCACATGTGTTAATGCTTATGAGTACGCAAAATACCAAGCAATTTCCTTAAGAAAGGGTATTTCAAACTATAAAACTATGTAATGCTTGAAAATAATACCAGATGGACATAAAGTGGCAATATTTATTATAAATTTTATCAAATTCAAAGAACTACGTGAGATACTGTGTTAATAACTTTTAACGGAGTCATCCCATTAGCTGTATGAAAATTCAGAAATGATATTTACACTTTGAAATTTATGCTTTTTTACGAATTTCATCTTTATCATAGCATTTTACACAAATTAACTGTCATAGCTTTCACAGTTACTCTGGAGTGTGCCTTCCCTCTCAAAATAAACAACACTTTCTTTTTCTTCGTTAATTTCATTTGCAGCAGCATCTGCATCACTAATTCAACAGCAATCTTTCCATTAATGACAAATTCTTTATTTTACTTTCCTTTGAAGAGCACTTAATTGCAACAAGCATGTTTCTTACTACATACTCTGTTTGTTGATATTGCAAAAAGGGGTTAACGCGAACACAGCGTCTAACCAGTTTCATATCTTTGATATAGTTTCAGTAACATTATTCTCCAGGACCTTATGCCTTATTATTGTTCTTGATTAAAAAGCAATTTCAGCCATTGACATTTGGTAGAGTAAAGAACACGTAATGAGACGATGTTCACTGGAAAGGCGATATTGTCGGATTCACTCTTGAAGCACTTGATAAGTATAATTCACTCTGGCTTGCAGTCAATGTGAAATCTTCTCCATACACATTTCCATTCATATTTGCTGCTGAAAAAAAATGCTAAGGGGTTGAATCACTATTGTCAAAAATTTTAGAAAACCTGATAGAAAGGTATTTTAAGCCCGAGAAACAAACTTTCTGGCATTCATATAATAGGCTTCTTATAACCAGCTACGAAAACTGATACCTTTTTTAATTTTTATTCAGATACTACTTGAGCCAGGCTTGACCCGGTAGCATGTTAACTCTGTTGAAGACGAATCTTCACTCCTCACCTAAACTGAAAAAACTATTTTATGCTTTCAGTCACAAACAAATAAAAGGGGATTTTTAGATTTTGCACGGTAAAAAATTTTCAACTTTAGTCTAACCGAAACATAGTTCAATTCTTTCAATCTACGGTTGTTGGCTCGCATGCCCAAGTTATTCCTCTAATTTTAAAAATTGTCCTTTTCATTTTATCCTGATTTGTCAATTAGGGAATTTGAATTATGACATAAATGCTTTTGAATCAAATATTCCTACAAATTAGAAAAAGAAATGGTGTAAGTAAATGGCGCAGAACATGACACTTCAAATAAAAGGGGAAGATGCAAGAGTGACTTTTTACATGCATGGATTTTTTTATTAGAAATTTGACGACAATGGTAGGCTTACGCAAATATAACGATTAAATTTTACTGCCCCATCTGAATTTCATTCCAATAAAACGAAATAAGTTACCTTCAGAAGTTGCATAGCCATGAAATTCTAAGATCAGTACTGGTTCTTCTTTTATATTTATAATAAGGATAACGCGATATGATTATAAACTGGCTTTGTGCTCAGGATATGCTTAGGATACATTTCCTGAACTGCTAAAAATGTTCATTTCATTACCGTTTTGTTAATTTTATTTAATTGAAATAGTTTAAGTAAAATATCAATCAATAGTTTTACACTTTAACTTACTAAAAATCACTACACACAACCACAATGTTGTTATAAATATTTATGCATCAAAATTTCGTTAATGATGAGCCAATTTAATTTAAAAGAACGGGATCTAGTGAACTTCGTCAATTTAACACATGTGAAAAAATTATAAAGGATGAAAAATTATAATAAACAGTTAATATGACTAAATATAACAGTTTTCTTGTCAAAAGAACCCCTCGAAATACCGAATTCGGCAATTACTTCTTGGACAGTAAATACCAGAAACGCACTTAGCTCGAGAAAGTCAGTGGATTGATCTGTCACCATTCCAAGTAGAACTTAACCTCCTATTAGAGGTTAATCTCCGTACTCCTTCCTTGATACTAACAATATTACATCCTAAAAATAGCACGCTGCGTATCACTAACGAATCGCTCGCATTTTAGCAGTAATAAATTATTGCTATTCCATATCTTTATTATTCAGTAATATTTTCGCAGTTTCTCAAACATTCTCCACAACTTCCCTGTATTTACACTGCCACGTGCAATTTCATGTCGCATTTCTATGGCATTTCCATGAATTTCTCAAGAATATACCGTAGGCGTCTTTAAACGAAGCAATGTCTACGACTGGTAAGATTTTCATTAGAAAATATATAAATAGTGAAATTAAAAGGATTAGTGATAACGGCGCTAAACATACCTACTTGTAACTGTAGAAAACACCTGCAAACCAATTAAATCATTGATATATCTGTTTAGTAAGCATGAATTTATTCTGGATCAATGATATGGATCGAGGTGAAAAAACCAAGTTGGTGATCAATATTTAGAGACGACGTTCAGAGGAAAGATGAAGAGATGGTGGATGGTGGAAGCTGGAAGAGGAGGATGGAGGAGAAGAGACCAAGAGCCTTCGAATAAGAGGTTTATGTAGGGAATGCCGAGGCACCGATGGTTTGGCTGCAAAAAGCAATAAGAGAGGATTCGAAGCTCTCTCCTTCCTCCATACCTATACATAAGCTTTCGAGGCGTCGAAAGCCGCTGGGAGGGTTAGTATGGACGCTGTTAGAGAGGGAGTGAGGGAGTCAGTCCAGCGGTTAGTTGTAGGGACGGGTAGGCGGAGGGGGGGGGGGGAGACAGCGAGTGGAGGAAATGTAGGGAGCAAGGGAGGAGGTTGTTAGCGAAACGGTCCTGGTGGTCAGAGCAGACTAAGGGTTTAGGGACTTAATGACCGGATTGGAAGGCGACGTCTCAGCGTTGAGGGGCAACCTAAAACCGGTGAGTCGAAAAAGACTCGAAGATTTAGTGCAGTCATTTAAGACCCGCAGATTACGGCCCCGCGAATATTATCGCGAGTACATAAAATAAAATTATAACCGCTTTTAAAATTATCATGCACACGCATCTATGCATGCTTAAATGCATCAGCACAAAAAGCACATAAAAAAGGGAGAAAGTCATACGAGAATCCAATTTTTGTTGGCCAGCTTCTTCAGTTATAATCTCTTCAGGTATACTTTCATTCCACAAAATATGTACGTTTAGCTTTATTCTCCAGATAAAATGTTTTTTTTTGTTTTGTATTTTAATGTAGAGCAGGATAAGCGATAGAAAAAGTGAAAAAAGCCGCATGTGAACAAACAAACGAACAATGCAGGTGAACTGCTAAACAATAAATTCTATGTTTAACGACATGTACATTTTTGCAGTATGTATGGAAATATTATTCAAAACTTCAATCTAATTGTGGACTTGTTAGTGTACATCTAGATTGGTTAACCGGTTTTTATAGACAATAAAAAGTTGAATGTAAATCTGCATTTTTCCTACAGCAATTGTTTTCGTGTAACGTTTTTCTTCAAGGCTATTTTCAAGAACCAGATTTAATGGAACTTTAAAACGTGGAACATTATTAAATATCACCTCTCCACATATAATAAATTACTTTTTGTCAGTCTTAATATTCAAGGATAACTCTAAATTCACATACTCACATTCCAAAATTCCCATATGAAATCCATACGAAATTCCTTTTTTTCTTGCAGGGTTTTCTTTTGGAATTGAAATAACTATCGTTTTGCCATACTAACTAAAGAGAAGGTTAAAATAAATAATATTGAATGAATTTAAATACTTTCATCCTCATATTTTGATTTTGATTCAAAATCGTGCATAGAAGAATCTGTATTAAAAGCTGCTTTCCTTAAGTGGCACAATATAAGAGGCTAACGATATAATGCGTGACGTGGGACGAAGTCTGCTTTAGGCAAAACCCCGACAAACCAGCCTCACAAGAGGTGATACTACAGTAATGGGTGAATTCGGAGGTAATAGTCACCTGCTTATTCTGCCAGCCAACAAAGGCAACACTACAGTTCACAGAATTTTTCCTTTCGACCGATGTGATGTTATCTAACCTTCACTAGTATCTAAGGAGCATAATTAAAGCAAAATTCCCTGTCCCTTATCGAGAAGTTATAGCAAATGCATACCTACATAACAACAAAAACCAAAGACAGTTTTTTGGCAGTTTTCCGTTCCATCCGAAGAGCGACGGTAACTATTCAATCCGCCATTAAGCCACCCCGCATCTATTCTCTTCCAAAGATCCCTAAGGAAGGTAATTCTAATCCTCCCAGTTGTTTACACCATGTATTTGACGGCGTACAAATTGACGGGGTGCTTAGTGAGCTTGCTTCAACTTTTTTTTGTGGAATGATGTAGATTTGAAAAACTAACAACGAAAATCATTCAGAGGGTCAGAAGCACTAAATCCGATCTTTTCCTTAGTTTTAAGTTATTCTCATCCCGCTCAAAAACTCATCATCAAGGAAACTATGTAGATTATTTAGTCGCTCATCGCAGGACTCCTAGAGGGTACACCAAAAATGGTGGCATATTGTCTAAACTACTTCTATTAGGTTCCCTGCTTTCCCTGAACATCACGAATCTGTGTATTGGGTATTTTAAGGAAATTCCTGCAATAATACGAGTTTATTAAAAAAAAGCAGGTCCGTATTTTACGATACGGCGATGACGTATTTGTAATATAATATTTAAGTTCCAACTGTGCCTGAATATACAGAATGAAATCATTAAGGTCACAATGGAGATCGATGAAAACGCATAACAGCAAATATTCGACGTTTTCGTTCAAAAATCCGACGAAACACTAACTAGGCCACTCACTTCTCCAGAAGATAACCTGCGTGACCTTTATTTGCATATCTCCTCACACCATCTCCCCAACAGAGTACTTCTATCGTCAGAACCTTTTACTATCCCGTCTTCTCAAACTTCGATAGTGATTCCCGAGAATTAACCTCTCATTATAGAAAGCGCACACATAAGATATGGCAGTGAACCAACGGAAAATAGGAATCCGCTGTCTTTGCGGGAATCCCCTACGGTAGAGGAACAACGGAAAAATTGAGAACCTTCGCCAAGCATTATATAACAACGATATTTAACTGCGAAGAAGAGAGAGACCTGCCAAAAGTCAAGGGCTGGGTACCAGATGTTATCAAAGGCTTTGCTTGTGACGTGAAATGTAGCATTAGATGTTTATACGAGATGCATATTATACAGGCCTCTAGGGGGCTAATATGCCGTTTGCAGGAATATCAAAGAGAGACGAGCCTCTGCGCCATCGTAGAGCACACCTAGATATTTCCAACGTGCAACATTTGGAGAGACAAGTTAATACCATGTTTTTGTTACAACATTTCAGTAACACCATATAATTTTTATTCAGCCCCGAAAATGAAAAACTCATAACTAGAATTCCGGGTTGTCACATTTTTATTCACTGTTTTTGCCATCTAAGTAGTGCCTTATACTTTTATTCAACCTCAAAGAGGAACTTTCTTAAAACTGGATCTTCGAATTCTTATGTTTGTATATAGTTTATTTTCCGACGCTTTTTCGGTAATAAGAAATGCGGAATGAAATGCTTTTAAATTTAATTCCACGAAATTTTCCAGTGAAATGTGAAACAGGGTCCTTCCATTAGACAATAAAAACCATTAAATCGATTTCACGCACTTGCCAGACACAAATTTCAGATGCATCTATTATCCCTCAGGAGAAGAGGTAAGCCATTGCTATTTAAGCTGCTTATTTAACCTTATAGCACAAATAGCCTTAAATATAAAATTAAATTTTCACAACCAGAAGAAGCTAAGGTCATAGCTGGTACTTGGTGGTTTAAAAAGCAGAGTTGTGGCGAAAAATGTCAAGCAGGCATAGGAAGAAAGAATAAAACAATCTGATCAGAAACCAAATGAAACGCCGGAGAAATTCCTCTCCCAGCAATGTGGACCTATGCGAATGAAATCCCGGAATTCAAATCTTCAAATTTCCCTAATCTCTATATTTTCTATTCTTAATCTCTTTTCTATTCTTCCTCTGGGTAGCGGTTAAGTGAGCAGTGCGAAGGGAGTCAGAATTTGGAGGCTCCCTTGTTTTTTTTACCAACAAAGGGAAAACATTTGTTTAATGACTATTGCAAAAAGTCTCACGGATGTGAGTAATATTCCAAACGAAGGGCGAGATGGCGTTAGCTTACTAAAATATAGAAACATCGTAAAAATGGACAATCACTCCTATTCTAAACTTTTCTCTAGCGAGATCACTTTCCTGTAGGGATATAAGGAACTGAGGAGAAGGTTTCAAGAGAAGAGGACAGGAGGAAGAGGACTCAAAATGGAAGGGAAAGTCGAGGGGAGATTTTTAAGCGGTGGATTGATATGGAAAATTTTGGGAGCAGACAGGTAATGAAAATATCTGGCGGTTGGAGTAATTAATCTCCGATATTGATTCATAGCTTATTCCAGGGATCTAGGAGCCAGATAGAGCCTGTTCTATTGTTTTTAGTTTGAATGGAGGGTGGGAGGGATACTATAAGAGAGACACTACACCATTTATCAATCTCACAGAGGTATATTGGAAGACGTGCTATGGGAGTGGCAGTATCCCAAACAGGAAAGAATTCTTGCATGAAGGAATTGGTGTGAAAGAGTTAAAAAGCGAGGGGGAAAGGGATTAGATTTGGGTTGGAAAATAGAACATGTTTAAATCTTGTTTTATTGCAGGGCAATGCAGCAGCTTTGAGACGTGACGGGAATTTAATAAATAGGTTGCCTAACTTGTGATCTGATAAGTAAGCGGGGTGTTTGAAAGTAACCCCTTTCAATTTGCACCGCAAACTTCCATGGCATGTGACTCATAATCAATATTAATGGAAATAACCAGAGTCACTGAAATATGGTAGACTTACAATTACAGAGAATACAGCAGCTAATGACATAAAAGGAACATTTAACTTCTACAAAAAAGTATGTTTTGGAAAACAAACTAAAGAGGTTACTAAGCAAAGGATATAGACATATGCTAAAATGATATTAGGGAAAAAAACAAATCGTAATAAAGTCAAGAAAAAAAAAGAAAGACAGGAATGCCACTCTCAAAAACACAATTTTACAAATATTAGAACACAAACACTAACAATCTACTGGATTAAAGTCAGTAGGGAAAAATAAAAAGTTGCATTTAATATAGAACACTGCCGTATTAGTTTATAATATATGACACTTACCGATACACAAGTAATTAAGCATATTAGCATATCGTATGACAAAGTCTACTTAAAGGTCCTAATAATCATTATGTTTAAATTTATACAGTATTCACTAGGTAGAAAAAAATACCGCCAATGCAAAATGTTTTATTAAAATAATCTATTCTTTCAAAAACCTCATGCTCAAAGAATAACAGGAGCATGTTCCGGGATTTATTTTAACAATCAAGATTAGAAGCATAGGTACTGGCCGATGGCCCATTAATATATGTGCCAGTTACTTAGAGATTTAAAAATGTGTTAAATAGCATTCATCTTGAAAGTACAAATAGAGTAGTTTCAGTTGACTAAATATTTTCGATGAGCATATCCATCTGGTTAGACCAATCCCGTAAAGTAATATTTTCAGGACAATAACTTGAGATAAAAGTCGCAGTTTCATAAAAATACAAAGTATTTATCAAGTACGATTAAGAAATGGGGAGAATCTGGAAAAAATGTTCGCAGAGCAATGTAAACTCTCTATTTTCGGGACAAAAATCATTTTTTATCCTGACTTAATTGATACAGTTTGGGATAAAATATTGACTGAACGCAAATTTAATCATTTATTGCGTTTATTGCAGCGGAGATGTATACCAAATAGAAATAGAGTTAGGTTGGGGTGCCGGCATTCTGAATTCATTCCTTTTGGTATTATATCACCACATACCTCTTCATTACATTTAAATTAGCATCATTGTTATTTTTATGCCGACTACAATAGAAGGATTTGCTATAACACCTGCATAGTTACATCTAATTAATTCTTAATTACTGTGAAGAACAATTATTAAATAATATCAAACGAGGCTATGACAGATAGCTATAACGTAAGATTATTCGACGATTAAGTCATATAATATAAATGCAAAACAAACTATAACAGATACAAGGAATAAAATATATTTATATACAAGTAGTATTTAATTAAATATGAAAATATATGTTTGTAAAAAGTTTAAGCAGGCGAATTCCGAGAAGGAAAAAATATATGTAATTTTCCGGAAACTAATTAATCGTCAAGCAATATTGTCTGAGGGTATTCGGGATAGAATTAAATTTTGTTCATGAAGAGGAATATAACACTGAACAAATATATCGGTCCCAATAAATAAACAAAGTAACAGTTGATTGATGAAAATTCCGAGTACTATTTAGCCGATGAGCAACCCGAGGGAGAGCAATTACCATTCTTCCATTAGGTATAAAATTTTTAATCCACTAAGTTCCCATATTCATAATCCACAACAAATACTAAATGTTTGCCTGTAAAGTGCTGGCCATTTTACTCTCCTGATAAATGGGTTTTCCCCAATTTCATTTTGGTCGCACTGCGGGAATAATTTATTGGCTAATACGTAAAATACGCCGTCTCCCTGCAGCCGCTAAACTGAAAACAGAAATTGAAGGAATAAAATGATTGCCTCTTGGCATTTCTCCAAAAAAATAGGTCTTGATATTTCTTTAATGAAATAAAAACTGCTTGATTTCATCAAAGGTAGGTTTTAAGCAATAGTAAAATAGTATTCAAAAGTCTTCAATATTTATCAAAACACCAGATAAATTAGAAGATTTTTATTGTACTATTTTATATGTACTATTAACTTCAATTCACCAATTTATCGTAAATTGTACAATTCGCAAAACAAGAAACGATAATCAAACATAGGAAGTGAAAATAAGTCAATTAGAATACTTTTAACCAATTTTGAAAATAAACTTGTAAATAGGTGTGTTCAAAACATAAAGAGAATTTTTTCATTTCACGGGCTTGGAGAGTCCGAATGTCAAACTTTTTTTATTATGTTGGCATACATGCCTCTGAAATATGATAAAACTTTCAGCTGTTTTTATTGTGGACTTGGTCTGTGACAGCCACTAAGGTTAGACGTGTTTTATGAGCTCGGCGATTTTAGTTTGTTAAAAGAAATTCATCAAAGAATTTGTGTCAAATTTTGCGTAAAAAATGAAATAAACTATAACAAAGTGTGTAAAATGTTAACAAACGCCTATGGTGAGTATGCTATGAGTAAATCAAGAGTTTACGAGTAGTATAAGCGTTTCCAAGAAGGCCGTGAAGATCTTGAAGATGACGAACGCCCTGGACGCCCCAGCACATCAACAATCGACGAAAACGAGGAAAAGTGAAAGAAATGGTTATGAACGATCGACGAATCACAATTAGATAGATCGCTGATGATGTTGGCATATCAACTGGATCATGTGATGACATTTTTTCTAATTTTTGGGCATGAAACGCTTGTCAGCATTATTCGCTCCAAAGTTGTTGAATTTTGAACGAAAACAGCGGCGAAAGGAAGTTGCTCAGGAGTCACTAAATGATGAAAACGATTATGCAGAATTAGTGAAATGTATTATACGAACAGGTGACGAAACATGAGTTTATGGCTATGACTTTGAAACTAAGCCTAAATCATCCCAGTGGAGGCATTCTGGCTCGCCAAGACCGAAAAAGGCTCGACAAGTGCGGTCGAACGTGAAGGTTATGCTCACTGTGTTCTTCGATGATTTTAATGGCATAGTGCATCATGAATTCCTGCCACCCAGTCAAACGGTCAATAAGAAGTACTATCAACAAGTTCAACGCCGTTTGTGTGAAGCAATCCGAAAAAAACGCCCGGATCCGTAGAATAACAATTCATGGATTTTGCACCACGTTAATGCAACAGCTCACACTTAATTGCTTGTTCGTGAATTTTTGGCTAAAAACAATACTGTAACGATTGCCTCAGCCTCCATATTCGCCAGATATGGCTTCGTGTGACTTTTTCCTATTTCCAAAAATTAAGAGAACCTTGAAGAGCCGTCGTTTTATAGCCGTAGATGACATTAAATGTGCATCGCTGAAAGAACTACAGGCTATCTCAAAGATCGAGTTTGTGAAGTGTTTCGGGGATTGGAAGAAGCGCTGGCACAAGTGTATAATCTCATATTGAGACTACTTTGAAGGTGAAAACATCAATGTATAAGAATAAATAAATATAATTGTCCGAAATTTAAAATTTTTGTTATATTTTGAGCACACCTCGTATGTCTTACTTAAAAAATAACTTCCGCTCAAAAAACCGCCTTCCCCACATGTCCTGTGTTCGCCTTTTATGTGTTTTCCCATCCCCTTTCCTTTTCCTTTTTCTATGTTTGAATGAATATTTGTGCGCCGTATGGCGGGACTTCGTATTTGAATGTGTATCTGGCCAATGTTGCTCATCTCTTCTTCTGGCTATGCGTGCCATGAAACGTACTGTTCCTATTCTCTATGATACTATATGCTTTCTAACCAACTGTCCCCTCTTCTTGTGTGTATTGTCTATTTCTCCTTTGGTGGGTAGAACAGCTCCTTAAAGCCTTCCTTTGGCAAATGATTCGGAGCACTTGGGCGTCTTAAAACATCGCAGATCTCAGTGTGAATTAGGTTTCACACACATACACACACACGCACGCACGCACGCACACATACACACACACATATATATATACACACACACACACACACACACACATATATATATATATATATATATCCCTCCCATGGACTACAACCTTGACGTGGTGGAAGGGCTTGTGCGTTCCGATGACATTCTTAGTATAGTGCTATTACAGATTAGTAATTAAATATACCCTCAATCACAGTCTTCAATTCCTCATTGCAAAAAAATGCTCTGCATCCACTTCATCTGCCTCCTATGGACTTCTCCCTAAAACACTCTCCCGTCCACTATTGTGCTTCATTCTTCTTCGTTTGGTTTCCTACCGATCCATATTACCGTATGAGTCCTTTTCCAAATCTACATTTCAAAAGCCTCCATTCAACGATCATCATATTGTTTCAAATGCATAATTTCCACGCCGTACAACACATTGCTCCATTTAAACTTTTTCCCCAATCTTTTTTAGGAATCTTACTACTCAAGGATCCTCTTCTCTAAGTAGTAGTATTTATGGGAGGCGTCCGACAGCTATGAGAACTTGCGTAATTGGGGATGGACAGGAAAAGATGAAGGGTGGAGAGAAACCTGGCGTCCGCATTAGCTTACTCTTGTCGAAAAGCGCCAAAGGGTTCGCAGTTAAACCTTACATCCGTCGGACGGCTTACTCACGCGAAGTGCCCTCCACAAAGTACCTCAAGTCGGGATCGAGATACTCCTCTTTTGAATGAGTGAACGAAAGTTTTTATCGTAACATGTTTTTCCCTCGTTTATCAGCATTAATTTATTTTTAGTCTGAACGAATGAGGTCAGTTGAGTTTTCTTGTATATCTCTCATTTACCGTTCTCATAAAGTACTCGTTGACCATCATAGGCAAATATTCTTGCGAAATATGTTGTATCTTACCGCGTTTTGACGTTTTAACAATTTAACGTTTAACTTACTCATTCTCGTTTTCTAAAATAGTATAACCAATTACATGGATTCACATTTCACACATATCAGACTGATTTTCTAAGGAGCTGAGTCATGATTGTAACCCGATGGGTGACAGTATTACTAAATATTGTTTACCATATATGTATGCATATATATCTGATATAAATAACTGATTTTATAAATTAATCCTCGGTTGCCATTCCATTTTCCTGTTCTTCGAATTGCTCTTTTACTTTCATCGGTGTGCAGCGCATTTCATTAAATCAAATGGTATCATTTCGATTCTGTGAATGGCGCGCATTCTTGTTGAACCGGTGAGAAATTTTTTTCAAAATCCATACATCCAGGAGAAATAAAACACGTAAGCCACCGCTCTATAACATAAGCTTGAGTAATACCATCTAACACAGATTAGAGATTTAAATGTCTGCTTAGACTCCGATTTCTCTTTTTGTCACATAGATGGATTCTGGGAGTAAGCATGTTTATTTGGTACATTATTTCCTTCCAAAACTAAAAAAATGACCTAAATTATCAAATTTACTCTGCCATCAACTGTTTTAGAAACCAACTAATTTACATTAAAATATATTTGACCGGCAAACTCAGATAATAAAGGTGGAAAAAAGAAGAAAAATTTCGTCTAAAGCCGCAACATGCTATTTAAGGGCAAGGGACATATACTCTTTATGAGAGAAAAACCGCTTCATAAAAACTTATTTTTACAAACCAGATAGATGTATTTCGGCTGTCATCAATTCATTGGTGATGACTCAGTAGTAGTTTAAAACGGAAGCTGCCGAAAGATGAGTTGAATTGCAAGTGAGAGAAACTTCGAAAACCATTAAGAATGGATATTTAAATCAAAAGACTAATCATTTTTTACATTGATGTAATTTTCTTTTGACTCATATTTTTGGTAGGCATAAATAGTTTATCGAAAAGAAATTATCACGTCTAACAGAAATGTATTAGACCTGAAAATCTTGGGGATAAAACTTGACCAAAAATATTAGAGTGTGAAAATAGTGAGTTTACTTGTGCCGATTAAAAGTATAGAGGTTACAGTTTTTGATGATAGAGACTATAATTTTCATTTACTCCAAGCCCTAGGCAGGTATTTTTAGAAGTTTTAATGGAAAATATTACATAATAAAATATTTTTAAATTGACCATTTTATGATATAAGAATTACATCGTTGCAAATTTATTGCCTTTTAATTTCTCCTCCATTCCTTCGTTTTTCATTCATGGCCCGCTTATCTGGTCATCACTACAACTTTTTTCCCTTCTTTTAGTCAGACATGAATATTTTTATTAACCCTCTTTTTAGCACGGATCCTAAGCTTCTGACTTGCGTGCTCTAATTCTTGCAAACTCTGTAGAGGCCTCTCGTAATACATGCTACGCCTAACTTTGCCCGTGGCCACGAATCCCTTTGGCTTCCTCTATTTGGAAATGGTAAGCTTTATGCTGGGCATGGAGGGATACCGGCGTCTCCTCATCTACTCCCTCATTCCATGTTTCTTGTAATTTCTACTCTGACCCTCGGATATCTTTTCTTCACTCTCTCCCTCTTTCTCTGTCTCTCTCTCACCCCTCCCTTTTTTCGCCACTCCAATTAATTTATCATAAAATGGATGTTATACCGAAATATTACCTTCAGAAAAGTGGGAAAATTATGCGAAAAATTGTCGCTCGATCATTTCCCTCTTACACGATTATCACACGAGTATAATTACATATTTATCAGAATAGAATGATTACAAATGACTGAAAGATACCAGTTGTATCCCCAAATTATAGTTACTCGCCGAAAACGGAGAAAGGGGGGACTTAATTTGGAAATGGCCGCTGGCCGCCGGCCGATTACACGAACACGTCATACGAGTGCGAAACGCCTGGTGCGTTCATCTAAGTAAGCACACGCAGGCATTCAGAGGGCAACCACACGCACGCAACAACGCTTACGCACTAGAGGTCACGCACGGACATTCGCGCAGACGCGCTCATCATTCTCCTCTCCGTGTCACCGGATCCCGTCATTCCCTCGACCTCCCTCCATCCCTTCACGTCCCCTCTCCTCACCACCCTCGAAATTGAACTCCGGCAATTATTAATTCCACCGCGAAACGGACGAGCCTCTCATCACCCGCCAATTTTCCAACAGCCTCGGCCCGGGAAATCTCGCAAAAGAAATAAAAATTCTATCTCGCTCTCCCTCTATCGCCTCGTATGATCTACTAAGAGCGATCACATTCATTCAGCTTCAGAGCATTTATCAGTCTCCCACAGCCCCGAACCCTGAACACCACCGATCTACAGTCGTCGAAAAGGTGAAGAGAGTGACCTCTGGTGACCTGTTTGACGTCAGCGCTCGGCTCTAAACTTACCCCCAGCTGAAACCTCAGCCGCCTCTTTGCATTGGAATTGCCACCGCTCACAAACAAATTTTCTCCTTCTTGGTTGATTATATATCTTCGTGATCATTAGCTTTGACGCTGGTCCAATACTCGTGATAATGAGCACTACCGGTGTAGAGGTATTTTTATTTTCATTTTCTCACGATTTTTAGAATGGTTTCCCCTATCATTTTGCCACATGATTCATCATTTTTACATTCGGAGGAAACAGTTTGAAACCGGGGATTCCGACTCCATTTTTTAAGAAAAAAAACGAAATATTTAACCCGTAAACAACTATGATTTATCACTAAATGAACATCGGTCATCCAACGAATCCCTATCTACATGTTCCTCATGAATAAGTTGGCATAAGAATGCCAAAAGTCGCAAGACGATCAGACGCATATATAATTTGACCACTAGATAAATATTGAGCTCTATGGATACAGTAACGAACCATTATTCATTTCTATTAATATTTATTGTAATACCAGTACTGTTATACCAGTACTAGCGACCAATGCATATTTAAAATAGCCACTACTGAGACCACAAGCAATGCTCGAAACATGGTAAGTGTTATCAACCAATTTTAAAACGTACCTTTATATGACCGAAGGGATTTTACAACGTTCATTCATGCTCTATATGCATGAGAAAAATATTTCAATTGAATATATTCCTTATTTATAATCTATTCATAACAAATATGAGAATTCTATCACTGTGTATATCTTACCACCTTGCATTTAAAGAGCGATTTAACATCATCATTTAGCTGAGAAAGAAAATGATTGGTCCTTCTAAGTACATTTTATTACAAACTACCTAGAACGAAGTATTTTTTGTCTCAGGATGAATTGCTTCCACAAAGTCACCCCTCAAACTATGAAATACATCAATATTCAGCGAACAATAACTTTAAAGTAAAATATCAGCAATGATAAATTCATTTTATTAATGAAATGACATTTTTAAGTCGGCTTTTACTTTGGAATAGAAATTCGGACTAATTACGCCAGTGATTCGGTGATTAATTGATAAAAATGCATACTGATTACATGTCACAAACCATAGCAGTACATAAGGTACTTATGTTCAAATATATCAGCATTTATATGTTATAAGTTACCCGAAATAAAATGAAATATAAAAAATGAAAGCAACAAAAATGCGTTAATCTATTGGTGTTGTCTAGAGTAAAATCATCTCTATATTTCTAATGCTTCATTCATTAAATTAGGAGAATTTACATTAAATTAGGATACTATGGGCTATGAAGTGCATGGAAGCCTTCTCACGGGGTTTCCCAAAGCAAATACATAATGGAAAGAGAGGAGAGCGATATTGGGACGAGTGAAAGGGACAGTGAAAGAAAATTTAGACGAATGATTTAAAATTGCAATGGAATGAAATGGGAGTGATTTGGAAGGAAAAACGGAAAATTTCCACTTATTTCATCAAAAGGTGCCCATAAATAAAATTAAGTACCTTAATCGATTGCATGCATTTACGTGACAAATGACAGTTAAAAATAAAAAAGGTTAACAAATACAGAGTTAAATCCCATCAATATTTTTCTCTTTAAAAATATTTTAAGAAAAGAGCATTGACAAAAGTAGAAATTTAGTGCAAATTGAAAGTTAAAAAGGGAATTTTCAATGCATATTATATGTCATTATTAAGTTTCTTAAAATTTAGGAGAAAAAATCAGAAAAGATTTTGAAGAGGCAAAAGAATTATAGGAAACATGTCGGAGCTCAATACGTAGAGTTCGGATGCAAGGGATACAAGATACATGTATACGGAAGCTCAGAAAGCAATTTTTGAAAGATATAATGGAATGCATGAAACGGGAAGAATGAAAGTGGTGAATGGAATATATTATGTGACAAAAACAAAGAGAGATAAATAAAAGATATCCTCAGATTGATTCAAGTTTAATATTATGGGAAAAATTTCCTGCTGAGTTCACTCAGACATTGAACATTTAATGTTTTATAATAAGTAAAATTTAATTAGACATACTTCTCGGAAATAATCTATCAACACTCCTACCTTTTCGTCTAATATGCACCTTCATTATCCTTTGATTAGTAAATAATCACCCAATGAAGTGTAAGATGATTACCAAAAATCAATGTGATTCCGTAAATAAACATGAACAGGATATATCCTGCTCAAAGTTTTAAGACCAATTGCGACAAATTAAAATAAATCTTCTTAAGGATATTAAATACAAGTTTTACGAGTATTCAGTAGACTTCTCATAATTATTTTACTATCATACTAATGTTTATCCTGAGAAATTAAATACTTCTTTTCAAGTTCCTCAAGCAGTATACATGTAGACGAAATAAAGCAGGTGGAAGCCATTTTTGATCGTCCGAAAACCATCTCAGCAGCTTTCACCACGGCTTTTGTTGACGGAAGTGCTTTTTGGTGCTTCAACAGATCAAGAAAAGGTTGAAAGTCACACGTGGTTATATCTGATCCATAGAGAGCGTGAGGAACACACTTCACATTGATTTCAGCCAGATATTCAGCAATAATTGCGATTCAATGATTTGTGATGACAAGCATTACCGTGGGGAGGCATCCAGCGTGTACTCTGGAAATGCGGTCGATATAGCTTTGGAGAATTTTCAGCTCATCCCTACAGTATGCTCCGTTCATAACTGTGTGCAATGGTACCACATGCTGATACACCATTCTCTGCATATTGAACAACGTTATCATTATATCTTTCCTAGCTAAAGCCTTTTCACTTTTTTAGTGTTTTTGTTGCCAGGAATTTCTTCACAAAGTTCTGCGATGAGTACATGGGAAAAAATCATATTGTTAAGTTTTATCAAGAGTAAAATCCTTCAAAAGAAACTCATGTGTTATTTAACATTCAATTACAACCGTGAATATACCTGAGCATCCTTGTTGTGATTGGTAACGAGGAGTCTCGGAAATAATCGAGCAAAAATACGGCACATGTGCAATTTTACTGTAGATCCTAAACTTTTCGATGGAACCCAAAGAAATTTCAAAAAAAGGATAGTTCTGTTGAGGTTATTCGAAATTCTTTTCTCAACTGGCAGTTTAGGTGTTAATTTTTACTTCCTCAGCAGCGGATATTGGGGATCCCGAGTCTACCTTTCTTTGAAAATATTTGTTTCTCCCATTTGATGCTATATTTTACCTGTGAAATAATAAAGGACGTAATCATAAGGACGTAGGGCCCATTCATAAAATTTCGGGAATTGCCGCTACCGCGTAATTTTTAACAGTCATCCGATAATGCGCATTAGATGCCAAAATTTCAAAGTGCAAAAAATATTCACCTGGATAATGAATGATTTTTACAACTTGAAATTGTTGCTTTAGCTGACGACTTATCATGCGAAAGCGTTATCAGAATTCAGTAATTTGCGCTTTATCTCCATCGTTATTATTGGCAATCTGAACATTTTCACTTTCAATGGTTGCCACCGAAGTAATACTGGTGAAAAATCAATTAAATTCTACCGCATATGCTCGTATTAGACTAGCATAAAATTTGACAATTGCAAAATACATTGAGTAAATTAAACCTATAGTTGACCTGTGTTAAACTGCTCACAGATAGAAAGAAAGACGGCATGAGTTTTAAAAATCTAAGCACAAAATGAAGTATTTCTTTTGAATACCTAGTGTACCAATCAAAACAATTAACTACAATGAAGGAAAATAAAGTTAAAACTCAGATTCAAATGGTTAATCAGAGTAATGAGAGGTAAAAGTGTTATATGACTAAATTTATTGCCTTATACCAAGGAAATTAGCTTTCATTCACTAGGGCAAATCATACGGTATTAGTATATGGGGAAATCTGTATTGGTAGGAAACCAATCAATTTTCTATATTCTTCCAAAGTGTTTGATTGTCTCTTAGAACTCCTTCTAACTTCTGTGTCATTACTTCAAAGATACAAACCGTTTACATCGAAGGAATTTTATTTTACGGAAATACCAAAGCAGAATCTTCCATATCCATTCATATTTGAGCTATAACACCCCCCCATAACTGGTCGTGGGTTGGTGACTCATCATTATTCTGCTTCGACGCTATCTCACCATTATAGTAGCCCGGTTCAAAAGAAGTATGTCTCTCACTTCAATTTAAGGTCGCAGGTAGGCATGGATAGTGGTTTCCAGACTCGATCCCTGACCTGACCCCGATGTTACCGTATCACGTTGCCAGAACCCCCGTCCCTCCTTCGGGGCTTCTCCTTACCCATCGCCCATGAGAAGACCACTCAACTCCCACAGCCAGCCCCTGTCCAACCCTCCACGACTCTTCTCTTCCCTTTCCCTTGTAACGGACGCCTACTCGCGCGCACGCAAAATGATACACAAAAGGCCACTCCAATTTTATAAGAGATGATGCGTTTTCTACCGCGGAAAATTGAAAACGCAATAAACGTGACTACGGGAAACCACCTTATCTCGCGACCCTCTTCTTTCCCACTCTCTCAATTTCCGAGATTGAATACCGAGCGCTTCGGATGGGCTGAAAAAAACCATTAAGGACCTACACGCAATAGGCCACGAGACTTTCCTCCACCTTTACTTTATGACAGAATTTAATATACTATTAGAAATGTTTACTTTTAGATACACAATTTTTAGTATAATGTAGTTTTTGTTTTTCCATAGCATCTAAATATTAAGCCTAAGTATGAAGATACAAACACCAGAATTATGAGGGGAGTCAAAAATGCAAGCATTAATGCAATTATATGTGGAATCGACATGAGTCGTCCATCGTGACCGAGGTACTTTCGGAATAGACTTGGTAAAATCCTTGTCATGAAAATTATTAAAACAATACAATATCACATGGGCGATAAATGATGGTTTTAAGCCAGTTAGGCTAATATACTATTGGGTCAAATGACAAAACATGTCGGAATCCATGTCATCGAAACACCTGAGAGTAATGAAAAATTACAATGGATTGATCGAAAGAGTAATACATGAGATTCAAGCGCTAAAATCATAAAACACTGAAATTTGAAAGTGCACAAATCATTCCTCTTTGTTTGACAGAATTATGACTCTGAATGGTAGGCTAAGGATATTTTAATCTGAAAGACGGAGCAATGAATACTAAGGTTAAGGAATACGACAAGTGCCAAAGTGCTAGATATAGGTTGAAAAATGTGAGATTTTAATTGAAATGAAAAGAGAAGAGGAAAAATGATGCAAAAAATGCCATAGGAGACAATATTTAATGATAGTATTGAATAATAGTTTAAATAAATTATTGCAAGGGCTAAAACACTAACTATGGCGATTAGATGGCCGCTCATTAAAAGTGGTACTGTCAAACTTCTTAATTTTCTCCAAATAAAATAAAAATATAAATGCTTTAATAAAAATAGTAATAACATCAAGATTAACTATTATTAATTCCTTGTAATACATCTAAGAAAAATTAGGGAAAACTTAGTAAGATGATACGACCAGGAGAATGTCTTATAATACTTCATCACTAATAATCTATATGTTAAGTAATTCCTGAAAAATTAATTTTGATATGCATTAAGTATCAATAAGTTATTTAGTACCTTAAATTGAATAATATTGGTAGATTATGTTTACCACCACATAAGTCACCATCATTTAAAAAGTATAATTTGTGGTTTTGTGGTTCTCAAAGATAAAATAACGGAAAGTATAAGGATGGACACTAAATTTGAATGAAAGATGCACAAGTATTTCAGGCATATATATGGATATCAGGTTGAGGTTAGAAATGTTAATAAATCAAAAAAATTAAATGATGAATGGAAAACCATCAATCTACTGATTTCTCCTGTGAACTGACGTTTAAATAGAAGATTCATCTGCTTCTGGAATTAATCGTTCAAATTGCCTTTACATGGAAAAACCTATGTAACATAAATAATGTACTTAACGCGCATATATATTGATCACAGGACAGAGCATTTTTCCATGACCCTTCCATTCATTCATAATTCATAATATCATTTTAGCTCTAGGAACACTGTCAGCAAAAATGAATTTATTATTTCCAAAACTTACTGCGCCCCTGAAAATTCTCGCATGCACTTCTACTATAATCTGACCCACTAGCCACCACAAAGAAATGCCTAACTACACTCTCTCCTTTCTCAATTCTCTTTTCTCAAAATCGCATTCCGCAGTATGCATTCACGAAAAAACAATTACTCCCACACGCTGTTTCCCAATTGCCGACATGCTCTCCTGGATGAAGCAAACTACTCGTAAATCCGAGAAAAGAGAAGCTGTAACAATTTTCAAAGACCTACGAGGAGGAGAGGTTGACGGCGGGGAAGCTATCGCATAGTTGGGAGAGGAGGAGAGGACTCACAGACAAACGGGTGGCGGGAGTGCATCGAGCAAGATCGATTAGCTTCCACGTGTGGGGAAATGAACAGCAAGGAGGAAACTACCAAAAAATACAGAAATCCCTTCCATGTTCGTTGGCATTATGTTCATGAAAAACCATTACGCAAATGTGAATGGGGATGTGCACGTGCAACCACTCCAGAAAAATTAAGAAAATAAAAATTGATACCTCCATCAGAAATCATTACTGATGTCAAATTATACAATAGCCTCATAAATGAGTGCAGAATTCTGCAATTCTTTAACGTGAAAATGACAGTTGTAATAGGTACGTTTGAAATAAGGCGACTTTTAGCTTTTTACTCCTCCTGGCCTATTCACTGAGTGAGTGCTACGTCTGTAACTCTGTATGATAAAATAATAAGTGAAAGGCAATAATATACACTCTTTGTTTGTCAGATGGTAATTTAACCATAGAATAACATAAGATACACCTTTGAACACCATTAAGAAAAATTTGACTAGGTACTTCAAAGAGGAGAAATGAGAATCAATATGAATAAAACCTTATTCTTATTGTTTGGAAGTTAGATGCTATAAGGTATTTAATGAGGAGCAACATTTGTTCTAGAAGAGTATTAATTTCACTGGTGATATAACCATAATGCTCCATCACAGTTAACATTGCATGCCTACACTGTATAGATTTTGTTACTACTTATAAATTCAATCAATACTCAAATTTATCAATGTTCAAACTTATTTATTTATTTTCGGAAGCGTTCCAATTTGGCAGTTTTATATGTGATAATATGCATTCATTTTGTATTTACACAAAATTTCACATTTAGCTTGAATTTTACATATTTAAAAACATGTACTTGAATTGCCAGGGTAGGGATCGAATAGCTTGTCAAATAAACTCTTTCATTATAATGCAACCATTTCAGAGAGTAAAAATCATTCGCCTTGACCGGGATTCGAACCGGGATCCCTCGATATCCGGCCGAATTACTCTCTGAAATGGTTGCATTATAATGCACACATAGCGGGTGACTCCGTTAAAGTTACTGTTACAGTTTCTTGAATTTTTTTAAAACTCTTTCAGTTAATGGTCGTTGTGTTGAGATGTGCAATTTTTTTATATTTGCTCTTTGCACCGAACATTTTACCTTGCATTTATGTTTGATTTACACTTTGCAATTTACATTTCCGACGTACTTCCTTAATTATCCCTAAGCTTTTTCTCCCTTAATCATTTGTAACATTCCACAGAGTGTTCTTCTTATTCGCCTTATTTTTGACGATTCCCAGCCCAAGATTGTGAACTGTGCTGTCACAATCTCCGCCGTCCTGTGCTTCCCAAAAATATACCTGGCAGCCTATCTCTGTACCTTTGACAGTTTTGCAATAAGACCTTCTTCATTTGAGTCCCACACTTATAATGTGTGCCCTCAAATCGGTCTTACAAGGGTTTTATATGCCCTTTCCTTTGTTATACTCTTTCACCCTCATCACGCAAAACAACGTTTTGATAGCTTTCTTCGCAAAAAGCACCTTTCAACCCCTCTTCAGAGTGCAATATATATTGTATTGATAAATTTATTATTTACATGTTTTTTAAGTAGTAACTATAACCGCAAATAAACACTTTTAAGTCTGAAAGTGTAAACAAAATATACTAGTTCATGTAATTCTATCGTACATTTCAGCTAAAAATTTAAAGTAATGCTACTTTTTTATGCGCTGTTATATGCTAACAATAACAATACGATTGTTATAAAGGTTGAAAGAGATACTTTCAATTCAAAATGTAAATCAGACTTAAAATCGTGTTTATTATAACAAGTAAACTCTGCAATTTATTTGGAATCAACCAATATTCACTATAATTCCATAAAATAACACGCAAAACCTCCAAAACGATGACGATTACTTTCAAATTGATCAATCTCATCTCCGAATTAGATCTGCCATGCGTGAAATTACGGGGTGAAATGAACTGGTAGAATGAGAAACGAATAATTCTTGGTAATGATTCGTACGAAAGAAACCCAAAATGGTATTTCGTTAATGAATCAGGTTTTGAAGCAATCAGCGTTATTAAAAATTATATGGTGGACTAACAACCTTACAGCTTTGACGAATAATTCAAACATTGAAGAGCACCACAATTCGGGTGGAATATTGAACGGACGGAGGAATGCCAAAGAGTAGTTACTTAGCAATTCGGAAATCAGCATATTTTATTCCGGAACTAATAGTTAATTTCATATGGATATATTGCACGACGATTCCATTTTACATATAAACTGTTGAGCGAACTATATGACGGATTAAGAGGTAGAAGAGAGGAAATCTATGCTTAGTTCCCTGGTCTCTCCTAAATAATTAATGCTTCTACACTGTACTGGTTGAGCATACAATTCTGACGCGCGCCTAATATGACTCCAAAAGTTATGCAATTAAATTTCCCGGGCCGCTCAAACCAATTGAATTGAGATAAACCCTTTGAAGTAGATGGGAGGGACGCTAAGCTTTGCCGTAAAATTGGTCTCAGTGCTCTCCAAGCTGTGAAAGTGGCTGGATGCCACTTATTGTAAAACTCTGTGCACCGACCGTGTCATGAAAGACCAACCAAGAGGAAATGTCAAGTAAACTTTTGAAACATATTAAAAATGAACCTAATTATTTGGACTACGTCATCATTGGTGATGGACCCTGGTATTTTTACACGACCCAGAATCAAAACGCCAAAGCCCTGGGTGGCACACCGACCAGTTCCATAAGCACAAAGGGACTCTACCGTCACCTACTAAACCGACCTTCGGGTTAAATACTGTGTTCATGGGTTTATTTTTTGGGTTATTTATGTTTAACCAAAAGTTTCCTGTAATAGTTACCTTTCATTAATCAACTGATAATTTAATCCAATGTGAAGTAGCTCCAATTATATTTATACATGTATTCATAACAATAACATCATCAAGTTCAATAATTCAATCCAGGGATTGGTTTATAGCCTTCATTAAATTATTCATGACTTTAAATAATGGTTCATTAAGTACTTAAAACCAATTCAATATCATTCAAAAATTAAATCTGATATCAATAGAAAGTATACCAAAAAGAGAGAGATAAATGGGAAAATAGAAACTCGGTGTAAATAGATAGACATTTTCACCAAAACTGGAAGTGTACACAAATATGTTATATTATTGTGTTGTGTATAATATGTTATTAAGTTTTCTAAAAATATAATAATTTTCCATTAAGAAAAATATTTTCTTTAAAACTAGAATACTATGGCAATTCTATCGTGGAAACCAGTGTATAAATGCATTTAACTAAAATGTATTTATATTATGAAAATAATAGTGTTAAAAGTTATTATTAAATTTGTGATAAATTATAATAAGTTCCTCAGGGCATGGACACAGCCCCAAAGATTTTATCTAACTAGCAAAACCTAGAGCATTGGGGATGTTAATTATTCCTAGCCGAAAAGCAAAAATTGCCTTTCCTCTTCAAAACTTTGTGAGAACGCAATGACGGATGAGAGTAACGATGCGATGCCTGTGGTGTGAGTCGCAAGTGTACGTGACTCACAAAAGCACGGAGGGAGAAGAATCAACGGAGTGCTAGATGTGACGGGGTGTCAACCCAGTGAGCACCGCGCTGCGTCACTTGGTCTGTGACTAAAGAGGTTTGATCAAATTACGTATTTTCACATTGGTGAAAACCCAGGTTTTGCAAGTGACAAGAAGTCAAAATAAAAAAGAGAACTCAAAAGTAACTTAAGGATTTTTGCTCGGAAAATCATCACAGTTTTCACTTGCAAATTCCCCAGCTATCATCAATTATAATTGAAAACATTCTTTAAGTTATAATCATTTTAAGTTCTAGCCTTAAAAGAATCTGTATCTTAGAAAAAGGAAAACTGCGTATCTTTGTACGTATATGTGCGTTTATACACACACGCACACATATACACGACTTGTATTTGATGTCGTCAGAAACATAATATTGACTTGAATTCACCAAAAATTCAATTTGAAGAAAGGAATTTTTAAAATTTTGATTGGTTATTATTTTTGTAAGGTGTGTTGTAAAATATTTTGATAGATTTACATCTGGCACCCAAATGTTCCCTCGCATTAATTGTTTATTACTAGCTTAACAAAAAATGGCCCCCCAATTGAATGGAACTAATTAAGAAGGACAAATAATACTCCAAATTTTAAGATAAAAGAGTAACAGGAATGACAATTAAAAAAAACAGTAAATATATCTCAGATCAGTTCAACGCAATCAGAGATATGAACGCAATTGGTTCAAGCCACAATGAATGTGTCAATGCTGCATTTTACTTCTCATTAGGTAATACCATAGAGGAATCGAGATCGCACTGATATTGGGTAAAATCCTCAGCTAATAAAAAAGCAGTTTCGAAAAAATAACACTTAGGTTCGTAATTACATTAATCGAATCCGCAACTAGCATTAGGGATCATTTTTTATGAATGGCCTAGCATTTAATTGGTACATAAGACCATTAAATAATATATTTTTTCATGCCAACAACTTTCAGCTTATGCTACATCGGTATTTGACATTATTAAATACAAGTTTCAGAAAAATTCAAATATTAATTCTCATCTTCCACAAATTATGACGATTATAAAGAGAGAGAAGCAGTAATTTTGCAACATATCTCCGTTACAGACATACTCTTTGACTATATCCTGGCTAACTTGTTATTTTCTTAGCCACATACAGTACTCTGAAGAATGTTTGCACAGAATGTTATGCATTTCAGTACGATAGAAAATACATTACTTAAGCAAGGGTATTCTTAATATAACTTCAGAGGCTTCCCGACATGTGTGATCAAGCCATTCAAGATGGGAATGGAATGAAAAGGTAAGCTCTAGAAACCCACTAACATTTTCCAGAAGGTTAAAGGGTTCAATTTGCCCTCACTGGAATCGAGGTCGAAATTATCTCTTTCAGCATTAACTAAGACTTACGCTGAGGTGGCATTCTCTACAGCATGAACTTGCTTTGCTACTACATGAAGTTGCTTTGAATGTACAAACTTGCTATTCATAAAAAATTTCCGGAAGGGTAATTTCTGAGGCTTCAGAGATTTGATATACACGTGCGTATGTATCATGTAGTGTCCGCGTCCATATTGGAGTGAAAAGTATGAATTAGGGCTGGAATAATGTTTTGAGTACTACTTAATTATGCTTATCGTTCCAGATTTAATTTGCGTGTTCGACTACCTAATTGTGTACTTACTCACATTAAGGAAATAATAGAAGCAGCAAATTTAATGGAGGCATCTATTGACAGCAGTAGATTACTCCCTCTCTTTATCTTCTGATTCCATTCTTTTTTTCTTTTCCTTATTGAGATGGCACGAACAACAAAACATGTAGATGAAAAAGAAAATGGTTGTTTTCGTTCCTTTTAAAATTTTAGTTTTCATTTTTTTCAGAAAGTAAATAAGCAAAATGGTAAAGCATGAAACGCTATTTACAGGAATTTATCGAAATAATATGCAATTCAGACCTAACGATTTAGAAAATCAAATAATTCATCTTTGCTTGAGTGGGTAGTTTCCGCCGCGTCGTTTATACTCTATTATTTAATCTTCCCTGGAAGTAGTATAACTGGGTATTTACAGTAAGAATGAATCGAATACCTAATCAACATTTTAGGGCAAGAAATTAGAGAATATGGGGATTCAATAATTCAGAATTATGATAAAAAAGATTTTAGGAACATCATATGAATGGCAGCCTTTTTCCAGTTTACGATATGTGTTCATGGACCCAGACAAATCCAATAAGAGTATGATCTAACTAGTACAATACAATACATCCTCAACGCCGTATTATACATTAAAATATCCCATTAATCAGATCCTCATGATTTCTTCTTCCCATAATTCAACCAACAATGTATATTCTATTCCTCGATATTACCTTGCTTTCCCAGTATCGCAGAGAGAGAGAGTGGTCACATAATTGGCCATACGAAGAGGCTTAAGTAAGGATGGGAAAATACAAAAATCAGATGATTTAGCATACTATTGCTCATGGTCATGCGGAGCAGAATTGTATAAGTACTTTTACCCACATAGAAGGCAGGACAGACGTTACAGGGGATATTTTTGGTGGAAAACTTTTTTTCAGGTGCTGGTGGCAAAGGAAAGCTTTTTGGAATGAAATCCTCCCCGGATCCGTAATTCGATTAGAGAAAAAACACGTGACATATACCATGTAAGGGTAAATAGAGCTTTCACACTTTCTGGGGTAAATATCGCAAACATATACTAACCAATAGCCGCCAAAACAATAAAAATTGCCTCTTTACCTACATCCTTCCTCCCACATATTGTCCTTGATATTCTACCGAGAACGGCGTTCAGATAATGAAACCTGTCACATTAGGGTATTTTCTTTGGGATTTGATATTTATTTGAGGTTTTAACAAGACTTACCACGCATATTTGTATCACTACTGAAGAGCGCTCGTTTCCGCATGATTATGCGTATGTGTGTATATATATATATATATATATATATATATATATATATATATATATATATATATATATATATATATATATATATATATATATATATATATATATATATATATATATATATATATATATATATATATATATATATATATATATATATATATATATATATATATATATATATATATATATATATATATATATATATATATATATATATATATATATATATATATATATATATATATATATATATATTTATATATATATATATATATATATATTTATATATATATATATATATATTATTATTAGGTAATCTACCGGTTAAGGTAGGTTTTTGGATGGACACAACTATCAAGTAAACATTTTGTGACTCCCCACCTAGCAAACTAATCTATATCAGGTCCCTCCTCATCTCGGTGTACTTCCTTCCTCCCTTTATCCCGTCCAACATCCCTATCCTGTTCCTGCCCTTACCTCGCTTGCCCAACATTCTCCCCTCTATTACTCTCTTCAACATTCCACTACCGCTCAATACGCCTTTCATCCATTTTTCCTGCCTCCATAGGATTTCCCTCAACAAACACCTCTCCTCCCCCACCATTTCTAGTACTTCCTCATTTGTTTTCCTTTCTGTCCATTTCACCTTCTCCATTCTTCTCCACACCCATATTTCAAAAGCCTCCAATCTACGTCTATCCTCCTGCTTCAGCGACCACGTTTCCGCGCCGTACATAGCTACGCTCCATATCAGAGTTTTTACGAGTCTTGTCTTAACATCCCTACTCAACGTCCCCGTCATCAACTCCCTCCTCCTTGAGAAAGCCTCCTTGCCTAGCGCAATTCTTCTCCTTACGTCCCTACCACTTTGACCGTGTTGGTCCAAAATACTTCCAAGATATGTAAACTGTTCTACCTGCTCTATTTTTTCCCCGCCTATTTTAATATTTAGCTTAGCCTTTTTCTTTCTGGAAAATCGCATAACCTTTGTTTTACTAATATTGATTCTCATCCCATATTTATCGCACTGAACCTCCAATTCACTCAACAATGCTTGCAACCCCTTGGCTGACTGAGCAACTAATGCTTGGTCATCAGCAAACCTAACCGATTTTACGAATTCCCCTCCGACTTTCATTCCTACCTCCAGTTCTTCCCATGCCTCTTTAATCATTTCCTCTACATATACGTTGAACAGTACCGGTGACAATGGGCAACCCTGCCTTACACCTCTTCCTAACACTGCCCATTCGGACTCTCCGTTCCCAACTCGCACCTGAGCAGTCTGAGGCATGTACAGGTTGCGGATCAGTCTCCTGTCCCTCCAATCCATTCCTATTTTCTGCAATACACGCATTAATTTTTCCCAATTCACTCTATCAAACGCTTTTTCGAAATCTACAAAACAGGCAAAAACGTCCTGATTGTATTCTATATTCCTCTCGACTAGTGATCTCATTACTGCAATGGCATCACGCGTACCTCTTCCTTTCCTGAACCCAAACTGATCATCCCCTAAGTAATCATTTGCCTTACTCTCTATCCTTTTGTTGATGATCCTGAGAATAACTTTAGCTGCGTGGGATATCAAACTTATTGTTCTGTAATCCTCACATGATATAGACTTTGCCTTTTTTGGAATAGGCACTAACACCGATCTCACAAAATCTTCCGGCCAGATTCCTTGCTCATAGATACTACGAATCAGCCCATATATGGCCTTCTTCCCACCTTTCCCTAACCATTTCAACATTTCTACAGGAATATTGTCCACCTCCACAGCCTTATTTGCTTTCATCTCCTTTAATGCCCTTTCTATTTCATCGTCGAGTATGCCTGGACCTAAGCTATCTTCTTCTACGTCATGTTCCTTTTCTATGTCTAACCTTGTCGGCCTAAGTTCTTTACCATACAGTGTTTCTATATATTCCTTCCATCTCTCTTGGTTTTTTCCTGGTTCAACTATTATCTTACCCCATTTATCTTTAATTGTTAGCACAGATCTTGCCTTCTTACTTCCCGATAATAACTTAACCTTGCTGTATAGAGCACCAATTTCACCCTTCTTCTGTAAACTTTCCATATCCTCGCATTGCGTTTTCCACCATTCTTCTTTTGCTTTATTTGTGGCCCTTCTCAGTTTATTGTTTAACTCTTTGTACTTCATTTTGCCTAACTCTGTGTTTACATTTTTCCATCTTCTTCTCTCATTCATCTTTGCAATCATCTCATCCGTTACCCATGGTTTCCTTATCCTTTTCCCGTTAACGGTTCCTATAGTGTCTTTAGCGGCTTCCAATATCCCTTTCTTGATACATTCCCATTTTTCTTCGATAGCACTCAGTTCTTTACCGTCATCCATCATTCTCTCTACAGCCTCCTGATACTCCTTCCTCGTTAATTCATTTACTGCTTCTAAATTCCATTTTTTAACCCGCCGCCCTTGCCTTATCTTCTTGAAACGAACATTACATTTCATAACAACTAAATTGTGGTCAGAGTCCGCATCCGCTCCTGGGAAACTGTGCGAATTTATCACACTGTTCCTAAACCTGTGCCTAACCATAATATAATCTAACTGATACCTTTCTGAGTCACCTGGCATTTTCCATGTATACCTACGCCGTTTGTGGTGTCTAAACCATGTGTTAGTGATGACTAACCCCTGTCTCCTGCAGAATTCAATTGCTTTCTCCCCGCGTTCATTCCTCGTGCCTAACCCAATATATATATATATATATATATATATATATATATATATATATATATATATATATATATATATATATATATATATATATATACATACATACATATACATATATCCTCCCATGGACTACAATCTTGTCGTGGTGGAAGGGCTTATGTCTTCCGATGACCCCTAGAGCTGTGCTGGCGGGAGTAAAAATAATTGCTCCTGGTAGGGTCACCCAGGCCAGATAGGTCTAAGGTTAGGAGCCAGACGAAACGTAGTCCACGAAGCGTCTGTTCCTCAGTGAGGCGGCTGCAAAGGCGTCTGACCCCAGTGGGGCGGCCATTAAGTGATGGTGTCACGTTAAAAACACTATTGAGGAAGGCAACGGGAAACCACCTCAATTATCATTCCCAAGAATTTAATGATGAGCACTATGGAGAATATGACTCCTGGCAACTACGGGACTCGGCCTAAGCGGCCGTGTATCGTACCCGGCAGCGGATCAGGCAAGGCTTCCGCAGTCGTCATCCCAAGAAACCCTTCCCGCGGAGAGATAACAGCAGAAGGACAGAAGACACAGAACAAGACGAAAGTAGTTAGAATGGGATCATGGAACGTCAGGACAATGTTGAGGACAGCAAAATTAGAGAATATTAAGCGGGAGATGGAAAGAGGTAATATAGATGTTTTAGGTCTCTGCGAGGTGAGATGGAAGGATAGCGGGGATTACTGGAGTGACAATTATAGAGTGATATACAGCGGCGGGGACGAGAGCCAACGAGGGGTCGCCGTAATATTAAATGAAGAGGTAGAAAGAAGCGTAGTCACAATAGAGCAAGGAACTGATAGAATTTTACTCGTAGAGATTAAAGCAGAGCCGACGAACTTGGTCATTGTTCAGGTATACATGCCACCGAGCAACCACAAGGAGGAAGAAGTCGATAGCATGAACGATGAGTAAGAGGATATAGTCGCGTGTGTTCCTGCAGGGAAACATTTGATAGTGATGTGGGATTGGAATGCGACGGTAGGCGAAGGAAGAGATGGTGGTGAGGTGGGGGAATATGGGTTATGCACGAAGAATGAACGCGGGGAGAAAGCAATTGAATTCTGCAGGAGACAGGGGTTAGTCATCACTAACACATGGTTTAGACACCACAAAAGGCGTAGCTATACGTGGAAAATGCCAGGTGACTCAGAAAGGTATCAGTTAGATTATATTATGGTTAGGTACAGGTTTAGGAACAGTGTGATAAATTCGCACAGTTTCCCAGGAGCGGATGTGGACTCTGACCACAATTTAGTTGTTATGAAATGTAACGTCCGTTTCAAGAAGATAAGGCAAAGGCGGTGGGTTAGGAAATGGAATTTAGAAGCATTAAATGGATTAACGAGGAAGGAGTATCAGCAGGCTGTAGAGAAAATGATGGATGGCGGTAAAGAACTAAGTACTATCGAAGAAAAATGGGAATGTATCAAGCAAGGGATATCGGAAGCTGCAAAAGACACTATAGGAACCGTTAACGGGAAAAGGATAAGGAAACCTTGGGTAACGGATGAGATGATTGCAAAGATGGATGAGAGAAGAAGATGGATGAGAGAAGAAGATGGAAGAATGTAAGCACAGAGTTAGGCAAAATGAAGTCCAAAGAGTTAATCAATAAATTGAGAAAGGGGCTCAAATAGCGCAAATGAAGAATGGTGGAAAACGCAATGCGAGGATATGGAAAATTTAGAGACGATGGGTGAAATTGGTGCGCTATACAGCAAGGTTAAGTCATTATCGGGAAGTAAGAAGGCAAGATCTGTGCTAACAGTTAAAGATAAATGGGGAAAGATAATAGTTGAACCAGGAAAAATCCAAGAGAGATGGAAGGAATATATAGAAACACTGTATGGTAAAGAGCTTAGGCCAACAAGGTTAGACATAGAAAAGGAACATGACGTAGAAGAAGATAGCTTAGATCCAGGCATATTCGACGATGAAATACAAAGGGCATTAAATGAGATGAAAGCTAATAAGACCGTGGGGGTGGACAACATTCCTGTAGAACTGCTGAAATGTTTAATTTTTAATGTTTAGTTTTAAAAATTAGGGTGTAAGGCAGAGTTGCCCATTATCAGGGGTTTCCCAGTCTCTGAATTGTTATATATATATAAACATATACACGCCTCTACTAAAAAAAGAGACAACTTTACATATGAAAATACAGTAAGTTCCTCATTAAATCCGCAGTCTTCACCCTTCGTTCCATATAAGACGTCTTTCCTATTTCATCCCCTTTCTCGTTTTCCAAAAGTTCTCCCCATCTATCACATTTTTCAGCATACCATTTTAAATCAAAATCTGTGAATCCATATTTCCTGCTTCTTTGTGATTTCTGCCAACAATCCTCCACCTCCCTCATCTTGACTAGCACTTTCCCGTTTGTACTCTTTAGGGCTATTTAAACCTTTTTTTCATTGTACTCCTCACTCGCAATTAAAAAACCTCAAATTTACAGCTATCATTCTGGTTCAATAACGACATATCTGCACCACGCAATACCACACTCAATATTAGAGTTTTCGCAGCCGTGTTCTGTTTAGTTGAAAGCTATTTTATGATTGTAAATACATTCTAATGCAAAACTTCATGCATAGAATTGATGAAATTCATTTATATCCAAATATTCCTTAGTATTTTTAACATGTTATATATCTCAAAGAATTTCCATGTTTAAGAAAAAACTAAGGGAATCGGTATTCAGACACAGAAAAAAATGTCAACTTGTTCGTTTAGGTGTAAAATATATTTAGCGTCCTATTAAGGTATTTGTGCTGGAGGTAGCGCGTAGCCCCAGCGACCCGCTTCTCTTCGAAGCAACTGGGCCGATATCGCCCTCCATCCCATCCCTTCCCTCGGCCAGGTACAGCTCTGGTCTCACGACCCTGTCGTGTGGCACGGTTGCTCAGCCATGAGTTGTCCGACGCCCATTCATTCCTAGCACAGAAGCGCCAACTGGGTCGTTCCCACTCCATCATCCTCCCGGCGCGCGGCGTAGCATCCCCTGTAGAGAACCGGTCGCCTACTTTCTTCCCAACCTCCCCATTCCTAATTAATTCCATCACATCTCCAGCCTCGAATTCCGGAAATTCTCCACTAAGACTTCTAACACCATCTCCCATGCTCCATCAGTGGAACGCGCTTTCCATTTATTTTGTCTCTTTTTTCATTATTTCCCCCAGAGACCAAAAGATCTTTATTGAAGAATTGTTTGCTCTGCTATTGGAGATAGAAGAAAAACTAGTTTATTTATGCATTGTATGAGCAATCTAAAAGAAATACCTCAAGGTTTGCAATATTGAATGAAGAATGAAAATTTAAGAATGTTCAAAATAATGCTGTGGGCTGGCGAGAAGGGGAATGATGAAGAATGCATGGAATACCAATATGTGTAAAGATTGGTGAAAATGATCATTATATAAATATTAAGATAACATATACGGCTATTTATGCAGCACAATATAATAGCAATGCATATCAATAATATCAGCATATACTATATATTATACATAATACATATGCTATGCATCATATATAATATATAGGATAATAATATATCCTACATATCATTTAAGCAGGATAATATACACCTGCCACAGAGTTTGAGCATAATTTTTTTAAATCATATATATTACAAAAGGAGTCCTTGGTACTTTTCCTATCGAAAGTGAAACTGACAAATTTATGAAGTTTCTTGCCTCAGTATACGCCGTTGAAACTAGCTTGTATTTTTTTCGGAGTCATGACCGCAATTACTTGTCTCCACTATTTCACTCGGCCAGCCGACTCCCGGGCATTTCACAGGAGCATCGGAAGTGCTGGAAGGTCAAGGGGTCAGCGCTATGACTCCTTTTCACGAGACCTAAAGGAGAAAGGTGTGGAGGCAGTAGAATGATGTGACTGGGATGCTGCACAAATAACCGGATATAGAAAAAATGAAAGATTGGCTTTAGTACTGGTCAATCATGTTTCGTACAAGTTAATGCACAGTTTTTCAGTAGAAAAGTCCAATACGGTTGGAACATATGTCACTTCGAGCATATATGTTTTCCACAACCCTATATTTCGAAACCCTTCAGTAACGGAGTTGTAACAAATATTTTATTCTGTAAATTTTCTAACTTCTCTAACGACTCTGAACTGCTGAAAAACCTATTATCGAGATGAACTGATACACCATGCTCATTACAAAAAATATGAATACTTATAAATAATTACTTTTATTCCATTTTATCCACATTTCATTTGTTGAAATTCATATAAGCGAACAGAAAATGGACCGGTTTTCTCTCTTTTTCATCTAATCATGATATTCCACCATATCACGCCCGAAACGTCTCTTTTTATACGGTTTTTTCTCGTTCAACCAAATTTTCACTCTCTTTTCCAACTCCATAAAAAAAGAAATATGTTTCATTTTTTCAAATGTTATAGTGAATTCAGTTTCGTTTCTCATGATAGTTAAAGGAATTATTTCTCTTATTTTAAATTGATTAATTATAAATCATGTAAAACTCTTTTCTTTAACTCCATTCTAAACCCCCAGCTTTTACATGTCGATAACCAAGAGTATTATGTCTGATGAGAAAGAGTCAGAGAAAATTACATTTTCTAAATAAACTATATTTTAATGTAAAAATAATTCTCTGTCCAGCTTCAACCATATCAAAGTCTAGAAACGACATATTACAACATATACACTTCAATAAAGACATGTTTAATATGGTGAATATGGCAAAATATTTCTGGATTCGATAAGCAACTGTGCATGGAAAATTTGTTTAAATAAATTGATATACGCTCAAATGAAGGTTGGATCTTCTAACTCTATCCGATAATTCACATAACGAGTTTGTTTAGCCATTACAAGTGCATTTAATTAACTATATTTATAATTGGATTTTTAGGAGTCCCGTCGATTGAGATCATTTTTCATATTCTCTCAATATCATTAATTATATTACCCAGTATGCAATCGTATCTACGTCTAAATGAGCCAATTGCCCGAGTTTTTCAGTGACTTAAATATATATTATTGTAGTATATACAGTTACATCGCTGTGTCTAAAAGTTTTAAAGCGACAATGAGTGAAAGTCACAATTTTTCAATGGCAAAGGAAAAAAAGGTACTTTTAAAAACAAGAATTTTCATGCTGCCATAATATGGTTGCAGTATTGGCTGTGGTTACAGGAGGAACGACTAATGGTTGAACTGTAAAGCTTTTGCTTCGCTTCTTGAAATATATAGAATATATCTAGCAGCCCCGCTTTAAGCCTCTAATTCCCTGTTAGACTGTATATATTAACGGTATATGTCCATCAAACTGAAAAATTGAGAACCAATCTTGAAATTGTGAAGTCTTAGAATACCTGGAGAAATATTTTACGCGAACGATACCTTTTTAACAATAACAGACATAATATCTGAGGATTTCCCGGCGCATCTGCTTGGTGAAGTTTTCGCGGGTCTTCCACCGAGTCGGGGTCAGGTCAGTTGGCCCAAATATGGAACCCCTGACTCGGTGGAAGACCCGAGAAAACTTCACCAAATATAATAGACATTTCAGGTTTTTTAAACACATTTGATCGAATCTGTAGCTTTGGTAATTAAGAAGATGTTTAAACCAAACTTATACCGGGGATTCTAATCTTTTACGACAAGGATGCTGTGCAATGAGAATGGCTTCATGTTAGTTACGGTGAATATGATGGCACTTTCCCAAAACTTAATTTGTATTAATTATAAAATTGAAAGCCAGCGAGTTAAACACCGCGAGACACCTTTCAGTTAATGTCGGTGAAAGAGATATTGAAACTTATTATTCCTAAGCTACAAATTTAATGATTATACCCATGGAATACTGGTAGTAGTTATTATTTATAATTGAAATACTGAATAATATCTTTCATGATCTCTCAGAGCATCTTAGCGTACACTAAAATTCCCGGTTATGACACTCATGCCTCCATATTTCTCCACTAAAAGAAAAGGTATCTGTCAATAATATATTGCCTTGTCTAATTAACGAGAAAAATAAAAGTTATGAATAAATTTCTGAAAAGGTATTGTCAATCACTCCTAAACAACGTGAACAATACTGAACATTTTTATTTCAAGATAATATTTTATCCTATATTAACAGAGAAAATGCTATTTTTTCCATTTCGCATCTTTATTTTGATGATCGACAGAAGACCTGCGTAAGGAGAAAAAAACTTGGGAGGTATTTTGAATTATAATATTCTTTTCTTTCTCTTATTTAGAAATTAAAGATTTATTCTTTCAAATACAATTATGTTTCTTGTCCATTTCTTTTACATCATCACAAAGTAATTTTTTGCGAAAGAAGATCTGTATGAAAAATTATAACAATAATTGTATATTGAAAAAAAACCCACAAGCTCATGTAATCGAAAGACTGTCGGTGAAAATGGCTTCCTGTTTGCAATATTTTATGGATTTAAACTTAGATTCGCATTTGATTTACCAAAGTACTTTTGACTTTTGAATTGATAAATTAGAGATAATTTAAATATTCCAATAAAACCATCCAGGATTACCAAGTTTTAACCAGGTTCAGGGAAATAATTTGTGTATTAATAATAAGTATTAACAGAACATTTTTCAGTCTCCAGGTCCGCTATACGCTTATACCTAAGGATAATTTTCACTAATTATTTGCTCGAAATTTATCGTGATGAATGATAACCATAATTGATGAGATACTTTGAAAGATAAAAATAGCCACAATGAAAGATGAAGTATCCAATCAATACTGACGTTTCTCAAGTTATTTCTGTCCAAATAATAGCCAAGTAAACGAAACACCCTTACTGTTGAAATAAAAAATGGGTATAATATTTTATTACCTCTAAGATTTAGCCGTAGGGTGAGGTTCTAAAGTAATGCAATCGGATTGCCCGCGCCGCTTCTATTGCTTGAAAAGTGATTAAACTACTTAAAGCGGGTGGAGAAGACCCTAAGCTGTGTCGCGAAATCATTTTCAGTACCCTGTAAGCTGTGGAATCGACAGGACCTCACTTATTGTTAACCTCTACACTCCGACCGTATCATGAAAAAAATGCAATCGAGGATCGAGCAACGTTACGCGATTAAGTTTTGTGTTAAACTGAAAAAAATATCCAAGAAGACTAAAAAATTATACATGAGACAAACAATGAATCTGCTCTACACCCAATTTTCAACGTGGTTAAAGGCCTTTAAGGGGGGCCGGGAAGAGGTTCACGACGAACAACGCTGGGGGGCCGTCAACCAGAAAAACCGACAATATGTGGCTCGTGTTTGACGTATTTGCACTCTGACCGTCGACTGTGTTTCAAGATGGTTGTCAAAAAACTAAACTTTTCATCTACTGCTGTTTCGAATTGCCAAATAAGATTTAGCGTTGAGGAAAGTGTGCGCCAAGCTCGTGCCCAAGGTGTTGTCAGACGACCAAAAGACAAACCGAACGAAAAAAAATTTCAAGTGAACCTGTGCAACATATTGAAAATGAAGCTGATTATTTGGAAAAAGTAATCAATGGTGATGAACCCTGGATTTTTTAATATTCCTCTAGAAACAAAACGCCAAATATGTGAGTGACACACCGACCAGTCCCCAAGCCCAAAAAGGAAACAATGATCAAATCAAAAAAAATAATGCTCATTGTCTTATTCGACTGTAAAGGAGTGGTCCATAAGGATTTTGTTCCTCAAAGACAGAACGGTAATGCTGCTTTTTACGTGGATGTGCTGGAAAGACTCCGAAAAACAGTCATCAGGACAAGAAAAGTCAAAGGCGCTCGTGGCACATCCATCGCGGCAACGTGCTACGAGTCCGCGTGTTCCTGGCCAAACACCAGGTGCCAACGCTGTCCCACCCCCGTTATACTCCGGAGGTCGCCCCAATAGACTTCGATTTGTTCCCTCGGATTAAGGGAGCCCTGAAAGGAACCCTTTTTTCGTCCATAGAAGAGATCCAATCAGCCGTGACGATCCTATGAGAAGTCCCCGAAGACGCCTTCCAGGGCGCGTATCGGTGATGGCGGAATCGCTGGAAAAATGTTCAGAGGCCCAAGGACAGCACTTTGAAGAATTTTAAGTGTTTGTGAAAAACTTTTCTATAAATTACTTTAAAAAAATAATAATTTCATTACTTTCGGAAATCATCCTGTATAATGGCGTAAATACCTGTAATAATTTCAAACACCGCCATCGATAAATATATTTTAATTCATATAGCATATACTGCTATGAGATTGGTATCTGGGTAAATCGGTATAGCACTTATTAAAAGATGTATGCAGAAAGAGAGTTCAAGAAGAAAATGCTTACTGGGAAATAAAAACTGGGAATTAAGTGAGTAAGAAAAGTAGCATAAATGTATCGGGTATTCGCGATGTCACCACTTGGGGAGACACCAGAGTGACGGGAAGTCCGGCTGAAAAGCGATGTACTACGAAGTTTTTGAGTGACGAGCGGATCGATAGAAAAATCATTGCCAGCGCGCGATTTCACGTACCTCTGTAGCCCTGAGATTTCGCATACTGTGTGCACCTATTAAGCCCTCACGGCTTGTAAAAGCCCCGCGTTGCTAATAAATCCACCGTTTTAGGCAAATACTAGCTGACGATGAGGAAGGCCATCCATAAAATTACCTCTGCATATATTATTCAGCAAGTAAGTACTAAATAACCCTTTCCGTTAAAAGGAAACCACCACAGGGTAAAGGGTTTATTCGTTAAGAATTTACTGAGGGATTTATTTTCATTATTTAGTAAAACTATTACTCAAAATTTCCAAAGATGTCATTTTATAACAGTTGGTCAGTCACACACTGTGCAGAATAATTTGCGGAAATTTATAAAAGGTTTATTTTACGAGTACTTCGTCAAAGAACTACTTAAATAATTGCCAATTTTTCACTGAGTGTCGTTCACTCTAACACACATATGATAATAACAAATCCATGCTGTCTGCTATGTAACTGAATGTTATAATTCTACGAAGGTCTAAGTGTCTAAGTAAACTTCGAAAACCACCAATGTTTGTTATTTCTCGGAGATTAAAAGTTAACAGAAAATTATATGAATAGTTTACAAGATGTTTGGATTTAATTTGATTGTATAATTTCATGTGACTTATGTTTATTAGTGATACTATTATTGCTGAGTACGCGGTCTTATCAGCTTCATATATTATCAGTAGATTCCAATAAAATTGAAAATACATTCCTACACCATTATGAAGTCATCTTACTATTAAATTTAAATCTTTTTAATAAGTTTAATCCATATTGTAAACGCCGCTGTGTAAGAGAATCCCAGGCTAAATTGTCTAGCAAAGTGGATACGCTGCTGAGTTGGTCATAACAATGTTTGACAAATCTAGCCGCCCTCCGCTGAACTCGATTTAATTCCAAAATCAAATTTATCTTTTGTGGATCTCATATATTGGCTGCATACTTTAGGTGGGGTCTGACTAAGGCAAGAAAACATAGTTCTTTCCCTTTTTCGTCGCATTTACCTCGCACTCTTTTTACAATTCCCATTTTTCTATTGGCACGACCGCATATTTCTCGTGTATACTTTCCCCAGGACAGATCGTGAGTAACTATTACATCCAAGTATTTAAAAGAATCTACCCTTACTATTTTTGTTTTTTTTTCACTTTGTAACAAATATGGGAGGGAAATACTCTTTTCCCAATAATGTATCACTACGCATTTTTAAAAATTCAATTCCAACTGCCATGTGTCGCACCAATTCTGAATTGAAACTAGGTCGTTGGCTAACACAACTCTGTCTTCGCGACTTTGAATGTTCCCATAAATTACTCCATCTTCGGCGAAAACACAGCGCTTGGTATTAACTATGATCCTGCGGTCATTTAGATAAATGAGGAATAAGATGGGGCCCTGGGTCCTATGCAGCTTTCAGGAAATAACTCAGCTCTACTGATGCTAGAGATTTTAACCGTAATAAACACTCCTCCTTCGGCTCTATTCTCTCTGGCTTTTTTATAAACTGTGAAGGACTTGGCAAATATTTCGTTGTTTGCGATGTCATATGTTAACCAACTTTCAGTTCCTATATGATATCTTATATATGAATGAGGTGGTGAAATTTCGGTATCTTATCTTTTAAACTTTGGCAGTAAGGTGCTACTACAGAAATTATTTCCTTGTCTGAAACCTTCTGTGCATACGTAGCGGTCTGCTTTCTGGGGATGCTATTTAGTCTTTGGGTGTCTTAATACCCGATCGTTCTGAATTCTGTTAAGTAATTATTTCTTTTGTCTCATTAGCAGTGTAAGTACTTGGAAAAATCTTTTTTGTGGTTTCATGCCGGCAGCGGGAGAGACAAAGCTTCCGAGGTTGACTTCTCATCCTTGTAAAGCAGAAGCGACAGTAGCAGCCCAGAAGAAGAGTACCAAATAAGTTAGAACAGGAACTTGGAATGTTTACACGATGTTAGGGACAGAGAAATAAGAAAATACAAAGCGAGAGATTGAGAGAAGAATAGATAAATTTTATGGAAATGCGAGGTGAGATGAACAGGAGGCACGGATTACTGGAGCGATAGTTATAGTGTAATATAGAGCAACGGAGAAGAGGGAATGTAAGGAAATCTATAAGGCAATGTAAAGTGGCTATAAAACTAAGCAAAAAGGTTGTAAGGAGCTTAATAACTATAGAGTCGTTGATATTAATAGAAGTGAATGAAGCAGGCCAAGGAACTCAGTCATTATTCAGGAACACCACCACCAAACAATCATAGGGAGGATGAAGTTGAAAATATATTGAATGAAAAAGAGAAAATAATTACAAATGTTCCGAGAAGGAAGTATTTGATAACTACGGGAGATTAAAAGGTGGTGATACGTGAAGAAAAATTGTAGTAAGATATGGCACTTCGGTTTACAAAAAAAGAATAACCGCAGGGAATAAACAAGAGTATTTTCAGAACGCATTTCTCAATCATCACGAACACTTAGTTTAAACACCATATAAGCATATACTTGTGGAATTCCAGAAAAATTAGAACAATCTCTGTAAAACTAACTATATTACGGTTACGAACAGATTTAGAAACGACATGATTAATTCGCACAGTTTGACGGGAGAGGATACGGATTCCGATCATAATTTAGTTCTAATGAAGTGTAACGTAGAGTTTAAAAGGATAAAGCAAAAGAAAAGCATAGGGAAAGGGATTTTAGAGGTATTAGATCTATTAGCGAGGAGTACCAGTATGACCTAGAGAAAAACACCAGTGAGGAAAGGGAGACGGTACTATTGAATAAAATCGGTACATATAAAAATAAGGGTATCAATAGCCAAACAAGAATCTGTATTGAAAATAAATTGGAAAAGGAGAGGAAAGCGATAGATTATATACGAGATGTTTAGAAATATAGGCGAGAGATGGGAAAAGAAGAATGTAAACACAATATAATTTTATAAAATATAGTACGAAGATATTGTGAGGGCCGAGGACCTCCGTAAGACTTCCCGGCACCCAGAGCAGGGGATGATTAGACAGAGGGCGAATCACCATGAAGACAGAGGGCGATCACGATTGGTTCAGCAACGTTGAATCACTCCTCCCCAACTCCTGCCGTGCCTTGACCAGCGCATCATAGGAGATGGATAACACCTTCCGCGAGGGATATAAGTAGCAAAGGGTCCACCACAGAGCGGTCGATTCCTCCGGCCGGCTCAGTAGAGATCTTGGTCGACTCTCTCCCTTCTTCCTCCCGACCAATCCATAAGCGCAATTCTTGGTCGCCTTTCTTCCCCGTCGACTCCCAACACCTCCTCTCATGCCCGGCCGTCCTCGGCTCCACGGTACGGGTCTTCCGACCGGCCCTCCCGATAGATGCTGGGTCGACACCTACTTCCGCACCGGACCAACGTAATTGCCTTTACGTCCTTATGTTCCGTGGTAGCGCACAAGTTAAGGTAGGGAGGTAGCTATAAGCCCACTTCGCAGTGTTGCAATTAGTAAATAGAACAACAGCATTCGTGGACAACTCTTATTATTGGATTGCCCTTTGGCCCCCCCTTACTGCCGTGGTCTTCGGAGCGCTAAGACAAAGAGTTAAATAATAAATGAAGGAAATTTGCAATAGCGAGTGAAGCGTGGTGGAAGATCGGTCGAGAATGTATAACATTGTGTAAGACATTTTAGGGTGTATTAGAAAGGGTAGGAAGGAAATAAAAATCAGGTAGCGGTTGAAGGTTGGAAAGGGTAGGGGCACGCGTGATACCCTATCAGTAATGAAGTCACTAATAGAGATGAACATAGAATATAATCAGGATGTATTTGCTTGTTCCACAGATTTTGTTTTGCTTCTAACCTGGTGGTTTTCTAGCATGTAATCATTTTTTTCTCCTTAAATAAAAGGACATAGATTAATCCATAAACCTCATTTATGAAGCAGGAGGACCCAAAAGTCCTCAACAATTTTGAGGCTTTGCTAAACGGAATCCGTTCTGTAATCTTGATGGATGGCATTTAAAAAACGTTGTACTGGATAACTTCTCATTCATTTTTAACAATGAAATACATATTTCTATGTTTATTTCGTAGGTCAAAATTTACACAATTCTGTCGGGCTTTCTCATTACTATTCCCTCGCGATATATCAGGTTCACATAATAAGAGAGTGGATCCCTATTCCCCATCACAACTATCCTCGACGGTTATTTTTAGTACTTCACGTGGATCGCGTAAAAATGTCAACGCTGGATGTCATAAAGTCATGAAACAATAGAAGTTATCCGGGATTTTATGTGTGGGATTTCAAAGGCAACTCTTTTACGGAGTGGCTGTGCGTTCTACCATGGTCCGCTCCCCGTTCCGAACACGCCAATCTCCGCGACGAGGGTGGCTGACGACGGGGAAGAGTGGTGGGATGGAAGCTGAGGGGAATAAAGTGGGGAGGTGTGAGGAGGGCAGGAGTGCCCAGTTGCAGTGGAGAGTGGTTTGGGATGAAGGTGGCATTCCCTGTTTTATGGCGCGGGAGAGAAACTTCTGGAGTGTAGTCGACTCGCATTCAGGTCGCTTTCCACAAATGCTTCGCCAGGGACGATGGGATTCAACAGCGTCCCATTACGCTTCATCTCTCTCGTCGTTTCCTCTCTCCTACCCCTCGTACCCCTGTTCTCCGAGAGATTGAAGTAAAATCACCACGAGCCTTTTCCGCGACAGCTTCCACGCAGACCTGGTTCTTGGCCGGAAGTATTTTTTCTAAAGTTCCCAGATAGAATAATTTTATTTATAACAGAATTCTAATATTAAAATTTTATTTTTCACAGTTATCAGTTGTCCGGCTCTGTGAGATCAACCTCAGCTGACCATTCAACCAAACGGCCATATTAATTTTGTCAAAACAACTCCAAAAAACTAATGGTAATGTTTACACTTTCTCTAATATAATGCAATCCATTGAAGCCAAACTAAATTGCCACTTGAATGGCAATATGGATTATTTCTCGTCATCTTCCACAAACTGGTGGCATATTCAATTATTAGATGGCTTATTCATGAGAGGTTTGATGTTTTTTGGGTATATATATGTTTGTATATATGCACATATAAATAAATAAATATATATATATACGTTTTATCCGAAAGGAAAACAAATGAGGAAGTACTGGAAATGGTGGGTGAGGAGAGGGGTTTGTTGAGAGAAATCCTATGGAGGCAGGAAAAATGGATGAAAGGCGTATTGAGCGGTAGTGGAATGTTGAAGAGGGTAATGGAGGGGAGAATGTTGGGCAAGCGAGGTAAGGGTAGGAACAGGATAGGGATGTTGGACGGGATGAAGGGAGGAAAGAAGTACACCGAGATGAAGAGGGACCTAATATAGATTAGTTTGCTAGGTGGGGAGTCACAAAATGTTTATTTGATAGTTGTGTCCATCCAAAAAAAAAAAACCTACCTTAACCGGTAGATTACCTAATAATAATACGTTTTATACACATTTATATAGCATGTGGCCTACTGTGAAATTGCTATCGGTATTTCTTGAACGTAACCACGGGGATGAAAGATAATGAAAAGAATCATTTCGCAGAATCAATATTTTACTTGCTCTTTTTCATATATAAATGTAAATCACCATAAATTGCTCGTAATTAAACTGCAGAGCAAATATTATGCATGGGAACACTGTTGTAACTTAAAAAAGTCATGTTTCCTCCGAGTTTGAGAGCGAGCAATGGTGCGTGGAAGGGTTTTTTCAAAGTTCGACTCACTGATAATTAACTCCACAGTTCATCATCATCATTCATTATTTTTGCTTTAGAATGAGGTCATCGATCTCCAGCAAAGAAAAAATTCTATCATCAGGTGAATAACCTTTGTTAATACTTCTGTTTTTCATTGACAAGCAAAATTAGAAGCCGCGAGGTCAATTTGGATTGAAAACTATTTTTTAACTAGTTGAATAAAATCGTTACTATCAATACATGTATCATAGAGGTCACATCATGTGTCTATATATGTCAATCCACATGTTATGCCTTACAAATCTCAAGTTACTTCCTTTTCTTCTGGGAAAAATCGACGCACATCGACGTGGGTTTCGTGATGTGAAGGGTTGGAGGACTGACTCTGGAGCCTTAAGGACATTCAATGAGATACGAACTTCACCCAGGATATGCGCAGAATGAGGGACCCCATCCCTACAGGTGCTTCAGTTTCCTCAGTCCCCATTCCATTACTCCCCACGTCAAATACCACACACGAACATAAGACGCACGCACACTCTAAATATCCAACCTTCTGTGTTTTTACCTATTTCTCCGTAAACGCAAATTGCACTTCTCCGTGCGTGATTGATGAAATACCTAGGAGATTCCTCTCAGCGGGGAGAAACCAATGAAGTCGAGATAGTGAAGTATGCCCGCGATTTCACTCAAATCCCAGGACACAACCCGTCCTCGCACTAGTATCTCTCGTCCCACCGAGGTACACGAGCAAGGAAGTGCGCAATTTTTGAGGAAATATCTTGTGTATGTAACGAACGGAAGTCTCAGGTACCCAGAATACCTTCTACTTTAACGGGCACGCATATTAAGGGGAGATCAAGGGACCAAAAAGTGTATTGGGCAGAGTCTACAGATAGAAAATAGGGCAGCGTGGGTTATATGGACGACTAAAAGACGTTTCTAGGTCGAGTTAGAATGTTACCAAATGTAAAACGATATTTTATCTATGGACCTTCTGAATAAATGTATAGCAAAGAAAAAGGTCCCTCCCATGGACTACAACCTTGAGGTGGTGGAAGAGCTTGTGCGTTCCGATGACCTGTACAGCTGTGCTGACCGGAGTAATAATAATTGCTCCTGGTAGGATCACCCATGCCAGATAGGTCGAAGGCTAGGAGCCAGACGAAAGGTAGCCCATGGATCGTCTGTTCCTCAGTGAGGCGGCTGCAAAGGCGTCTGACCCCAGTGGGGCGGCAATTAAGTGATGGAGCCACGTTAAAAACACTATTGAGAAAGGCAACGGGAAACCACCTCAATTATTGTTCCCAGGATTTCTATGATGGTTACAATTGAGAATATGAGTCCTGTCAACCACAAAACTCTGCCCCCAGCGACCGTGTGTCGTACCCGGTATCGGGGAAGGTAAGGCTTCCGCCGTCCTCATCCCACGAAACCCTTAGAAGGGAAAACCGAAAACAGCAGGACAGAAGATGCAGATGAATAAAACGAAATTATTTAGAATTGGAACATGGAATGTTAGGACAATATTGAGAATATGGAAATTAGAGCAAATTAACAAAAGATGGAAAGAGGTAATATAGATATTTTAGGCCTATGCGAGGTAAGATGTAAGGTTAGCGGGTACTACTGGAATGATAATTAGAAAATAATACATAGCGGCGGGGAAGAAAGCCAACAACGGGTTGCCGTAATATTAAATAAAGAGATATGAAGATGCGTAGCTAACATATAACAAGTGACGGATAGATCATTACTAGTAGAGATAAAAGCAGAACCGACGAACTTGATCGTTGTTCAAGTGTACATGCCACTGAGTAGCCACAAGGAGGAAGAAGTTGATAGGATGTTCGATGAGTTAGGGGATGACCGCGGGGAAAAGCAATTGACTCCTGCAGGAGACAGGGGTTAGTCATCACCAACACATGGTTTAAAAACCACAAAAGGCGTAGGTATACATGCAAAATGCCAGGTGACTCAGAAAGTTTTCAGATGGATATTATAATCTGGTTAGGCATAGGTTAAGAACCTGTGTGAGAAATTCATACAGCTTCCCGGGAGCGGATGCGGACTCTTTCCACAATTTATTTGTCATGAAATGTAATATCCGTTCCAAAAAGATAAGGCAAGGGCGGCGGGCTAGGAAATAAAATATAGAAGCATTAAATGGATTATTAAGGACGGAGTATCAGCAGGCTGTAGAAAAAATCATGGATGACGGTAAAGAGCTGAGTACTATCGAAGAAAAATGGGAATGTATCAAGCAAGGGATATCGGAAACCGCAAAAGACACTATAGGAACCGTTAACGGGGTAAGGATAAGGAAACCATGGGTAACGGATGAGATGATTGCAAAGAAGGATGAGAGAAGAAGATGGAAGAATATAAGCACAGAGTTAGGCAAAATGAAGTCCAAAGAGTTAAACAATAAATTGAGAAGGGCCACAAATAGCGCAAATGAAAAATGGTGGAAAACGCAATGCGAGGATATGGAAACTTTACAGACGATGGGTGAAATTGGTGGGCTTTACAGAAAGGTTAAGTTATTATCGGGAAATAAGAAGGCAAGATCTTTGATAACAGTTAAAGATAAGTGAATAAGATTATAGTGGAACCAGGAAAAATCCAAGAGAGATGTGAGGAATATTTTTTTTTAGGTAATCTACCGGTTAAGGTAGGTTTTTGGATGGACACAACTATCAAATAAACATTTTGTGACTCCCCACCTAACAAACTAATCTATATCAGGTCCCTCTTCATCTCGGTGTACTTCTTTCCTCCCTTCACCCCGTCCAACAACCCTATCCTGTTCCTACCCTTACCTCGCTTGCCCAACATTCTCCCCTCTATTACCCTCTTCAACATTCCACTACTGCTCAATACGCCTTTCATCCATTTTTCCTGCCTCCATAGGATTTCTCTCAACAAACCCCTCTCCTCCCCCACCATTTCTAGTACTTCCTCATTTGTTTTCCTATCGGTCCACTTCACCTTCTCCATTCTTCTCCACACCCACATTTCAAAAGCCTCCAATCTACGTCTATCCTCCTGCTTCAGCGACCACGTTTCCGCGCCGTACATAGCTACGCTCCATATCAGAGTTTTTACGAGTCTTGTCTTAACATCCCTACTCAACGTTCCCCTCATCAACTCCCTCCTCCTTGAGAAAGCCTCCTTGCCTAGCGCATTCTTCTCCTTACGTCCCTACCACTTTGACCGTATTGGTCCAAAACACTTCCGAGATATGTAAACTGTTCTACCTGCTCTATTTTTTCCCCGCCTATTTTAATATTTAGCTTGACCTTTTTCTTTCTGGAAAATCGCATAACCTTTGTTTTATTAATATTGATTCTCATCCCATATTTATCGCACTGAACCACCAATTCACTCAACAATGCTTGCAACCCCTTGGCTGACTGAGCAACTAATGCTTAGTCATCAGCAAACCTTCCTGATTTTACGAATTCCCCTCCGACTTTCATTCCTACCTCCAGTTTTTCCCATGCCTCATTAATCATTTCCTCTACATATACGTTTAACAGTACCGGTGACAATGGGCTACCCTGCCTTACACCTCTTCCTAACACTGCCCATCCGGACTCTCCGTTCCCCACTCGCACCTGAGCAGTCTGAGACATGTACAGGTTGCGAATCAGTCTCCTGTCCCTCCAATCCATTCCTTTTTTCTGCAATACACGCATTAATTTTTCCCAATTCACTCTATCAAACGCTTTTTCGAAATCTACAAAACAGGTGAGGAATATATAAAAACTAATGGGAATGGGAAAAACTAATGCGTATATTACAGAAAGTAAGAATAGATTGGAGAGACCGTAGACTGATCCGCGACCTGTACATATCTCAGACTGCTCAGATGGAGGGGGGAACGGAGAGTTTTGGATGGGCAGTGATAGGAAAAGATGTAAGGCAGGGTTGCCCGTTATCACTGGTGCTGTTTAATATCTATGTAGAGGAAATAATTTAAGAGGCATGAGAAGAGCTGGAGGTAGGGATGAAAGTCGGAGGGTAATTCGTAAAATTACGCATTTCCCTCCGACTTTCAGTTAAGTTTACTGATAACCATGCATTAGTTACTCAGTCAGTCAAAGTGTTGCAAGCATTGCTGTGTGAATTGTAAATTCAGTGCCATAGTTATGGGATGAGAACCAATATCAATAAAACACAGATTATGCAATTTTCCAGAAAGAAAAAGGCTTAATTGAACATTAAAATATGAGAGGAAAAATTAGAGCAGTTAGAACAATTTACCTGTCTTAGAAGTGTTTTGAACCGACACGGCCTAAGTAGTAGGGACGTAAGGAGAAGAATTGGGCTAGACAAAGAGGCTTTCACAAGGAGGAGGGAGTGGATGACGGGAACGTTGAGTAGGGAGGTTAAGAAAGAACTCGTAAAAACTTCGATATGTACGGCGCGGAAACGTGTTCACTGAAGCCGGAGGATAGACGTAGATTAGAGGCTTTGGAATTGTGGGTTTGGAGAAGAATGGAGGAGGTGAAATGGACCGAAAGGTAAACAAATGAGAAAGCACTAGGGATGGTGGGCGATCATAGGCGTTTGCTGGGAGAAATACTAGGGAGGCAGGAAAAATGGATGAAAAGTGTAATGGGTGGCAGTGGGATGTTGAAGACGGCAATAGAAGGGAGAATGTTAGCCAAACGAGGAAAGGGCAGGAATAGGATAGGCATATTGGACGGGATGAAGGAAGGAAAGAAGTACACAGAGATGACGAGGAACCTGGTGTGGAGTAGGCTGCTGGATTGAGTATTGTTTGGAGTCACTAAATAATCATGTATTTAATAGCTGTTTCGATCAAAAAACCTACCTTAACCGGTAGATTACCTTATAATATTATAGCAAAAGTTATAGACAAATGACTTCGAGCCCATGTGCAAACATCATTATTCCTCATAAAGTTTCAATACATTCATTACGAACACTTGTAGACAAAACACAACCTTCCATACAAAATGCTAGTATTCATTCGCCTTAAAAAGTCGTCCTTTTTTGTATATGGTATTGACTACTTATTCTCATTCAAGACAAATAATATTCAGGACACATGATGTAATTGAGGATTTTAAAAGTAATCCAGGCTGCTTAATGTAATATGGGCTTTTTATTATAAAAGGGTTTTCCTACGGGCATTTACCATAATTACATTTCACTACGGTTGTAGTGATAATCAACCTGACTGTATATCCTTTATATATGGCATTCTTCAAAGTTTTATTCTCGTATATCCTTCATTATAATTTACCAATTCTCTGTTTGCCAATTTTATCTCAGAATTTCTCTCCCTTCGCCAGGTTGTGAGGGGACTATTTTCCTTAAACCTACTCTCCTCCAAATAAAAGCCTTTATGTATCATACCTCAAGGTAACATTTTTACAAAACTAGCCTTCCAGTAACTTCATATCATTATGCTTGGAAATAGGTATCTATGTATAAAGGACATGTCTTAATAATTCGTACCACAATGTTAGTGACAGGTATACCTTTTCCTGAAGAAGTGAAGCAGCTCACACAATGGGGGAAGTATAATGAGCTCAAGGGTAGGAGGGGTTTTCAATACAGGCAGTTGCATGTCCTGGAGTCCTGAATTCGCCCGTATTATTGAGCATATTTGACTAGACACAGCAGCCTTAACCATACATGATCACTCCATACGACCGGCCGTTATGCAAAACTATCTTTAAATATGGAATTGATGCGGGGTGTGCTTTCTTGTCACACGGCTACGAGAGAGAGAGAGCTCTCAAGGAGTGATCAAAATGCGTTCCAAAGGAAGCTTACGTCACACGGGATAGTGAAATGAAATGTTCGACTTCGAAATAGAGGCGAAAAGTGAATGAACAATAAGGTTATCAAACGCGCCAAGAGGATAATTGCGAAATTCTTGAGACCTTGTAGATCCGTTTTAGGTCAAACACAGATTTTACCATTCCATCTTTGATTGAATACAAAACAATAAGAATTGAGGGGAAATTACACCAAAATAAGAAATGTTCATAAAAACCGGTGCAAGGGTAAAAGAGTAGCATTATCGCTAAGGCTACGAACATAGCTTTGATAAAATCAGTTGAATGAATAGTGGTAATATTCTTTTTGGACGAATGAATTGTGGTAATATTCTTTTATTCTTAAATACATGAAAGATTCTATACTCTAAAACTCAATCTATGAATCAAGAAACTGTAAATTTTCTAATCGTCTCTTATATCACGTATATTATTACTTAAAATAAACAAGCGCAGAGCTGTGATACCTTGAGGAAATAGAATTTACTTCGGTTTTAACTGCAATATTTGATGATGAGATTTTCGAGCAGAGTATCCCATATTTTTGTGACTCGAGTGACAACGTCAATTTTGGATTAGACTTTTGCAGAACCATTACTTGTTCACCTGATAATGCTATTTTTACGCTTGATTGTGCTATAAATAAACAAACGGGCAGAAAATTCTGTATTTTTCCTTACTGTTACGTCTTGGTTATCCCTCCGTTTGTTCAACTACATCGTTTAAAAAATATTTCGTGCTTATGATAACAAAATGCAGATTTTTACATGTTTCCTGTGACGACCAAATAAATTTAACATATACTGTCAATGATGGCAAAAGATAAAATAACTATTTTTATTCCTCTTAAGAGGTATATTTAGCACGTTGAGAAAAATAAAGGAAAGCAGTGCCAAAACAACATTGAGTATAAGGTTGACGATGATTTAAATAATTGTCAATAATTAATTTTAATAGAAGTAAATGAGGTAAATATAATAGTGTTATCACATTATAGGCAACGGATAAAGGGAATGGCGAGAAATATGACAGATTTTAAAAGAACAGCAGCAATATTTGAATACCTTGAATAAATAGCCCTAAAAAGCAGCAGAATAAATATTAAAAAACCAACACATCTTAGATCACAGATTGTAGAATAATAACATCCAGTCAGTTAATTTTGAACTATGTTAATCTCCTCATCAGATTTACGTTAGAATGGTTTTACGACCACATTTCTCCCTCGTTACCAATTGATCCTAATATCATGGAAGAGTGTGCTTGAAAACATAACATTAGAAAAGGCGTACGACAGAGTGAACTCGAGAAAAATAATGAACATTTAACCAGGATGGCTATTAATAGTTAGAGCAGTAACACTAGGCTTACCAATATAACCTGCGCTTTTCAAAGGAAATTCTGAGTGAGAGAGATACAGGGAGGGGTTGGAAAGCGTTTAAATTAGGTGGGTAACACCTCAAACTAGATTCTCGGATGACCGAATTTTATTTAGTCAGTGAGCCAAATGATTGCAATCATTCTCAGGGCATTACAGAACCAGTTTCAAAGATAGGGTTGGAAATGAATCCCATCCATACAAAGGAATGATGAGGTTCTCAATAAAGTAGGAAGGGGAAGTTAACACTAAAGTTTGGAAAGATAAACCAGAAAAAATAGGTTCCGCTATTTAAAAAATGTTGTAGAAGCTGGGGAAGTAAAAGGTCATTCATGCTAGAATTTTATGAATAAAAGTACATTAGGAAGGAAACGTGTAGAGGCGAGAGTTGATGAAGGGCGTCAAAGTTCATTCTTCTTTCATTCTTCAAAATACATCGAAATTTCTAGAGAAAGCGTTTATTTGGATCGTACATGCAGTTGTGCATGGAGTGGAGACTTGACCACTTATGCAAGATAATATAGTAGATTTAAAATTTTTAGAAGTAGCTATGGAGAAAAATGGAAAAATTAAAATTTCCGGAAAGGAAAATAACGAGCAAACTCTAGACCAATTGTTAAAGCTTGTTAGAAAAAATAGAAGAAATTAGGACAGGTGGATGAAGAGGATACTGAGGTTATGCTGTAAGTATCAAGTAGCAAGGAAGTAGTAGAGGAAAAATATACTGGAAATGCAAGTCACAGAAAATAATAGAAGAGAGATTTGCATAATAAGAATAGGCATAATGAGTTGAATAAAAGGAGATGAAAAGTACGCATGTACTATATGGAACCAGTTCATTTTATATGCATAATGACATTTAAGGATATCTTTGCTACCAAAGGTTAGCTTGCATCAATTGGCTCCTTCACACAACCAACAAATCCCATAACATCCCATTTAATTATTGTCCATTTGGAAATCAAAACCAACAAAGTAATCTGTTCAAAACCTAAAAATAAAATGAATATGTAACTTTTTTAAAAATATAACATGGATTCTTCTCCGATTACCTCATTTTCATAAAGAAAAATATGCAAGTGAATAAAAAAATGCTAGCATCATTATTCCAACCCTTGGGGCGCGACAAAAAAATTATCAATAGTGCTTCTTACTGGTCCAAAAACATACTCTGCTTCTCTTCTATGATTTTCTCAGCGAAATCACAGAATACGTATTTAAAGGAAGATTGAAAAAATCTTGCACACGAGTGAGTCAAATGTGATCGTTTCACAATTATTTAATGTTTCAATACCCATTATTTCTTTTGTGTACATTGCACCTCTGTTTTGATTTATAGGTATACGCACTTTCATTCGACATCAACAAAATTAGCTCATGTTACATTTTCATTTTTAATATGCGCTACTAATTCTTTCGTTGGACAACTTTATTTGCTATCGTTATCACTAAATGGTTTCATACCATCCGGTCAGAAGCCTTCTCGTAATCAGCAATTCGAATAGTAACACCCACTGCTATAATATTTCTTTTTCAATTAGTAAATCATGCTGTACTAAAATTTAAATTGCGAAAAAAATAATAAATGATACATCGATTATCTTGGTGAACACATAAAAATCATGCAGAGAGCGGTATCTCTGATTTAGTGAAAGGAAAATTCGACTCTGGCCATAGAGTTTACAGCGAAATCCTCTTGAAATTCCCTTTTTCTCATTGGCAATAATAAAATAAGGCATTATTATGGAGTTGCCATTATCAAAATTAGGGTATTTTCATAGATAAAATTAGGATATCATGGCCGAGCTTCGGTCAAAGGTTGGCGGGAAGGTTGCTCTTTCGCAGAAGATCCTGACTTGGGGTGTAGTTGCGAAATCTCGCTGCGCCAATGGGGCAGCACGGATTCGTCCTAATGCAACATTCGGCGGAGTGATCGAGGGACCTCCGGAGTCCGATCCTTTGATGGAATATAGGTGCCGTTCCGGAAACCGAAGGATTTTAAGGTTGTCTGGCGCAGTATCGGGGGTAAGTTAACGCTGCGGTGACGGATGGGAGATACTAAGCAAACCTCATCCCCATACCCAACAGGTATCAGGTGCAATCGAAGGATAGCCCAGTGGTGTCTGCAGCCCTAGCTCTGACCCTGTGAGATCACCACCCAGAAGGAACCGTCAGTCAGTCAGAAGGAACCGAGTGGGAATGGTGGATTCTAGTGATATGCAGCAGTAATGTCAGATGGTTGATTGTCCCATTGCGAGAGAGGGCAGACCATGAGAGTGTGAGCCAGCGCCTGACGGCTTGGTGCATTCCTAGTGGCGGCGTTCCCAGATGGCGAAGGAGGTTGGAGCGGCGACTGCTGGCACGAAGTGTTCCAGACTGCGGGTCGTGGCTCATGTTAGCGTCACATAGACTGTGAATCTGAAGAAAGTCTGACTTCCTTCTGAGAATTGAACTTGGAAATGAAGCAGATGGGTGGTGTCGAGGGGGTTGATGTGACACACTCGATCTGCAGCCTTGTCCCGAGTATTGATCGTGGACTTGTGGTTTGGAGTCGAGTGGAAGGCATCAATCAGAGGTTGCATGCTTTTTGCAGAGATATCGGGGCGTCATTCGTCGACCTTCATCCGGCGATCACATGCCAGAGGCACCAGGTGTATAGCGGGTAGGATATTAGAGCAATGTAGGGCTTTTTTAGATTAAAGCTTAGGTCAGCGTGTAGGCCAATGATTGGCTCTCTAAATTCTACTTTTTCAAACTATTTAGCTTTAAATGAAGTGAGGTTCAATGCTAGCAATTGTTCATTGAAAACCAATCATATAGCATCGGACGGGAAATTTTATAAGGGATTGAATTTTAATAAGAAGATAATCCTCGTTAAAAATTTTAAAAACCGTAGAGTCAAGGGAACAATATTTGTATCGGTAGTTAATTACCAAAGTTTAAAAAACGAAGTCGCAGAATATCATCATCTTATTCAAATCACAGGCGAAGGTATAATTATTGGCATAGAAAGCTGGTTATTCACTGATATTATCGACGGTGATTTTTTTTAATCCATTACCTTTTAGAGAAATGAACAAATAGAATCGGAGGTCTTGTTTTTCTTGCAGTTGAAAAGTTTCTTGCGTCATTAAGACTGAGGTAATTCCGGGTAATGGTTTGGAAGCGGTAAGTGTAAAAGAACTTGTTTAAAGAATGGGACTATGATGGTCTAAAGCGCGTACTACAGAATCAACTTGCTACTTACAAGAAAGATAGTAATCACCAAAATACTGAAGATACGTGCCCAACAGTCAATATGTTCATTCACAGTAAATTTAAAAAAAATAACATTTCTCTAAAGACAAAAAGAATGAAATCAATTATGATTATAAGATAACTAGGGCAAATTCCAAGTATAAATTTCGGAAAGTGTTCAGGGAATACAAAATGAAAAGTTCAGCGGAAAATGTGAAAGATGATTCAACCCCAGGTACTGGTAATGTGATCCGCAGTGCATTAAAAGAAAATAATGTAGAATAAACGTAGTTCTGTGTGAAATTTCATCAGTATTCATATGAATGTTCTTGCGGTTGTTTTCAACTCCAATATTATCAGCTTCAAGGAAAATGAGAACCAAAGAATGCATATAGACCGCGTAAGTCCGACGAACTGTTTATAATAAGCATCAGAATATATGGAATATTTTGTCCTTTTATAACGACAATTGTTCCAATAATAAAATACCTAGAAATTTAAGCGATATTGGGAATTTTTTTGGTAGGAAATCGGAGTAATGCTCGCCTCCGGCGAGTTCACTCGGAATGCTATTCGAAATACCATAATACACATTGATTGAAGGTTTGGAAGATACACTTAATTAAAAAATCGACGCACTGGTACAGCGCTTAGGCACTTTTTCAAATTAGAATAGGAATGGAAATTATTAAACGGCGCTCGAATCATTAGATTACCTAACAAAGGCGATTTTTTAGATGGGACAACGTACAGGGTTCGTCCGGAAGATAAGTGTACTGATTTTTCCGGATTTTTGACAAAAGGGGAGTCGTCCACTACGAATTTGTACCTGAACGACTTACTGTAAATGCTGTATTTTACGTCCAAGTGCTCGACAGGCTTCGAAAATGAGTCGCCCGCGTCCGGCCAGCGATCAAAAACATCTGGCGGCTGCATCACGACAATACGCCGTCTCACACCGCGCTTGTCGTGTCGGACTTCTTGGCAAAGCACGGCGTGGCAACGCTGCCGCACCCGCCTTACATCCCGGACTTGGCACCACCGGACTTCTTTCTGTTCCCGAAGATAAAGAGGAGTTTGAAAGCAACGCGATATGGGACTTTGGACGCCGTCAAAGAGGCCGTGACGACGTGTCTTCGAGAGATTCCCGATGATGCCTTCGCGGGAGCGTTCCAGGAATGGGAACGCCGCTGGAACAAGTGTATCGACTCACAAGGGTCCTATTTTGAGGAATATTAGCTTAAGATATGTAAAAGTGTAATAAAGTTTTTCCTGAGCTCAGTAAACTTATTTTCCGGACGAACCCTATATTATCACTTACTGTACGAATAGATATAAATATTTTTGGTAACGTTCCTTCCTGATTCAAAAAATATTTTGATGCACATTGCGTCAATAACCACAGTTTTTAGAAATACTGCAAATTAAAATACTCAAATTATGATATTTAAACCCATAGTCCATCTTGTATTCTCGGGTGTCTTATCACCGTAAGAGTTAGCACCAGATTGGTATTCTGGAAATGAATATTATAAAACTAGCGTACCATAATTAATGTATCAAAGAAAATGGCGTATTTTATTCATGATAGTCCTGGGATATTATTTATGGGCCTCGAAATATATCATATGTTGGAAAATTAAACTATTTTAATTGCATCTAACGATGAAGATTATATCACTGAAGTGATAATCGCCATGCTCAATCGAGGCTAATTACATTGACAGAGCATAAATTTAACAATCATGCGAGTTAATGGCTAAAATTGCAATTAAATCAGTGTACAGATAAAAAATAATGGGAACAGTGTTCTGGATATTAAGAAATAACGTTCTGAGTTTTCATTTCTAATACAACCAAAGTAGAAATAAATCGCTTATAAAAAATCAGCGTTGTATCAGTACATCTAATACCTATATTTCCGAGGGGTGGAGTGCGGCTAACCGCGTGTTAGCCATCAAAATATTCAATTCGTAAGGAATCAGCAAGTTTCAAAAATACTTCATGCGGGTTCCATATAAAATTAAACATTTAGTATATTATTTAACGTTTAGCTTAGACTTCAATAGAAAATAAAAGAGAAAGTTCAATAATTTTGATTCAACTTCCTGTTAGAAATGGACATTACTACGTTGAAATGAAGCCATTCAAATGCTCTCATATCACACGTCTCAATAACGGAAAATAAATACATTTCCATAATAGAGTAGAGAGTGTACATATATTTCAGTGCACGTAATAGTTGCAACGAATAATATGAGATACATCTTTTTTGCATTATTTATGACTTGAATTTTACTGCAATACATTATATGTGCGTGGAACGGATACATATTGAGCGTTCTGACGGTGATATCAGGTACCAACGGTGTCTTAAATAACCTGTAGATGGGAAACCTTATCGTAAATATTTACGAATTAATTAACATAATTTCTAAAAATAATTCATATTTTAACTAATTCTGTTATACAGTGGACGTATGGAATGATTATGAATTTCAATTGAATGGATAAGCGGATATAAAAAATCGGTTCTTCAACTTACAAACATTCAATTACGGTATGCTGAGATGGAAAGGATAGCGGAATAAATTACTTCCTTGAATAGTAGGGAGAGGGATATACTAGAATATTTTTCAGCGTAAAATGTGGTAGATTTTAATATTAGAAATACCACTTAGAGATTGTTGTAAAATAGGCCTGTTGTCGAACTCTAAACAGTTTTTGCAGTAAAATTCACTTCCACACCAACAAAAATTTCTCGGAGGATGTGCATAAAAATCATCAAATTACGGTCTGAAACGGTCAGGCACTCCAAAAACGCACAGGTCTTTAGACGTAAGATGTTTCCGCTTTAAATACACAGCAGCAAAATCCTACACAGTCGTCTTACCTTTTTGCTGGCATCTTCATAGAAGACCCCACTCCTTGCGTCCGCCTTTCTCTGAAGGAAAAAATGGAAAATTGAAATTAAATTTAGCTGAAAACTATTTCGAATCTCAAAAAATTATCGTGTGTAAATATTCTTTTATGTGATCCTTTTAAAGCACCTTAATATTATATTCACAACAGATAAAATAAATTAATAATGTGGTATTTAAAACAAAGGTAACTTTGCAATAAAATGTTCCAGTAAAGAGCATGACAATAAAAAATATAAAAAGAAAGATTGTATAAAATTATCCTATATCAATTGAAATTAAATTTACCCTAAATGAACATATTCCTAATCCTAGTGAATGACAGCCTTCAGGTTTCTTAATTAAATGAATTATACCACGTCTTAAACATAAAATTTCAGATATATTAATGTAAATGGCTTAACCCAAAACTAATTTTAATTGTAATTGTAATTTATTCATTCACCATAAGCATAGAATTATGCATGGCTTTGTCAAAACATGTTTTACACTTCATTTCAGTAAAAAAAACATTATGCAAAATCAAAACAATATGCAAGTACAATACATACAATTTACAACTTTTTGGAATTAACGCATTTCAGTTATACATTTGAAATGGTATGCATTAGAAAATCATCTACACTATAAAATAATTTACATGAAAGTAGTTTTTTCACGGCACACTTAAATTTAAAGGAACGTTTGATATTTTTAATATAAGCAGGCAATTTATTGTACATAAGTATTCCCTGATGATCTATCCCTTTAATCGTTTTATTTACTCTGTGCTGACTGTATAAATTACTTATCATAAATATTCCATAAATATGAGTGTTGGTTCTTTGGTGGAATGTAGTGAAAACCATTCTTAAATAGAGCCATACACGTATAGATTCATCCGATCGATGACTCTTTTACATTACTGTCGTCATTTTCAACACTGGCGATTATTTTCGAAGCCGTGAATATAGATGCCGTTGTTTAAACATAAAATTAATGACCTCGTTCAAGATACTACTCACCTACCCAAGTACGTATTTGGAGAGGGCATCATTGCCGAATATAAATAACTAGTAGTTACCACGCCTGAATTGAATAGACTTAAGTGTTTAAATTAGATTTTTTAATAATTTAAAATTTTGCATCTTATTGTTTGTAATGCATGTGTCTCACTTTCGGTGATATTGAGATATTAATTTTACCATGCAGCTGAGTCTCCAGCTAATGGCAACCGGATATTATAATTTTGGAACAATAATAAATTTTCTTCTTAAATAAATTATCTTTGATGCCAAAAAAATTTTGAAACTACTCAGTCATCCAAATTTAATGTCGATGCTACTAAATATCCATATTTGCATCAGAATAACTTTCGGATTAGTGTATTATTTAAAGTAGTGGCACCAAAAGCTCCTAATTTAACATCTCTCTTTTGATGCTAAACGGCAGAATTATTATTTTGGTGATATTAAAACAATTGACAAATGACCACTCTACTACAAGCTATATAAACTAAATTTGTTGAGTCTAAAGATTATTATAAAATTGAATGAGGATTCTAAACTCTACAACCTATATATAGTAAATATGTCAAAAATGACAAGAGTATTCAGCCATAATAGCAAAAATTCTAATAAACCACTTAACTTAAGCAAGGACATATTGATTGCCAAAGGGTGATAGTTTTCATTCATGAAAATCTATATTATTGAAAAATTCGTTCCGGTAAAGGGCAAAGTAATTGTGATTGGATATCCATCCGGACATAAGTTCATAGCGCCTTTTCAGTGTTTCTCTTTATACTTCAATATCTACATTCAATTACATTTATTTTCACTGAGGTATTTCATTATTTTCCGCTGGTAAAATATCCTAGCTCTTTCTACATATTTATTTGATTTTGTAGGTGTTTGCAAGCTTATCATAAGTAATCCTTATACCCCATGGTTTGCCTAAAAACCTTCATTCTTATTCTTTGTGTCGCAGAAGTCATCTTTTGCCAATTTACTCAAAGCACTTTTTTATTTTTTTCTCAAACCATTCCATATACAGGGTTCGTCCGGAAGGTAAGTATACTGATTTTTTCCCGCCACTCCAGGCGCGCACAGCACCGCTCTGACGGGCTGCGATTGGAGGGGAGTATGTTGGCAAGCGACGCTGAAAAAGGCAGTCGGCTCTGAGCTGTGGTGTAGTGAGGAGCTCTGATAACGCGAACCTCCACGCTCGACCCACGTCACGGAACGCGATGCCGAAGTTTTTGGAGCAGCGTTATTCCATCAAATTTGCGGTAAAGCTTGGGAAATCGTCTACAGTAACTGTCGGTATGATTAACCAGGCTTACGGGGAGTCAGCCATGTCCAGAAAGATGATCTTTCGGTGGCACAAGATGTTCGTGGAGGGCAGAGAAGAGGTCCACGACGAACCACGGCCTGGACGCCCATCAACGACACTCACCGACGAAAATGTGCGAAAAGTTCGCGATGTACTGAACTCTGATCGTCGTCTTAGTGTTCGGCAGAGCAGTGTTATGTGCCAAAAACAATAGTGCACGAGATTATTAGGAACCAATTACAGATGCGAAAAAATCACGACAATGCGCCGTCTCACACCGCGCTTGTCGTGTCGCACTTCTTGGCCAAGTACGGCGTGGCAACGCTGCCGCACCCGCCCTACAGCCCGGACTTGGCACCACCGGACTTCTTTCTGTTCCCGAAGATAAAGAGGAGTTTGAAATGAACGCGATACGGGACTTTGGACGCCGTCAAAGAGGCCGTGACGACGTGTCTTCCAGAGGTTACCGATGATGCCTTTGCGGGAGCGTTCCAGGAATGGGAACGCCGCTGGAACAAGTGTATAGACTCACAAGGGTCCTATTTTGAGGAATATGAGCTTAAGATATGTAAAAGTGTAATAACTTTTTTCTCCTGAGCTCAGTACAGTTATTTTCCGGACGAACCCTTTACTTTTATATTAACTCTAAAGCTATGAATGGAAATTGCGTTAAGTATGTTCTCTTTGAATAATTCATGTCTCGTATCCGTAGAAAAGTAAACTCTACAACGCAATTTTTTGCCTTTCCATGAGTGATAAGCAACTATTGTCTACCATTAGCAGTCATTTATTCCTACAACACTCATAATTGATTAATGATTTTTCGGTCCACAAATCTGTACAGTGAATCTAAAGCAGAAATAGAAATTGAACAATGACCTTGATATTTTAACAAGTTAAATCGCACCAGGAGAGTAATTACATCAACTTCTATCTCATATCGAATAAGCATTTTGTTTAAACAGCATTTTCTTGGGTTTTTATATGTCTTGCCGCAAGAAGTTTATCAGTTGAAAACATCTTCTCAACACTTCATATTGTTAGATCATAAAGAACCCATTTCCAATTACATGTTTTTTAATGTTTCAAAGTCTAAGAATTTTGCTATAGAGTGAAAGAGGAGACTTTAATGGCCTCAATTACTTAATAAATGTACACATTCATCTTTCAGCACACCTAATTTCCCCCCTTCGGCTTATACCAACCTTGAACTCTTTCACCAACTCCCCGCCATGCCTTTCCTTGTCTCACGTTTCCCTTTCTTACCCTTTTGAGAGACCCAGACCCAACCATCTACTCCCTTTTCCCCTTCCTCTTTCCCGCACCCATAGCAACCACCTTTGGCATTATTTATGAGCGACGAGCCACGTGTCAGCAATGGCGGTCCTAATTCCAACCCACCCTCCAACTCCACCCTTTTCTTACCCTCAACCTTCACAGCACGCTTCTTCCCCTCCAAGCTCTCCTTACTTTAATATTACCTATACGTCCTCTCAATATCTATTTCTCTCATTTGCCATCTAGCAGTCATTTTCTAACGATAATTTCCTCTGGTTCCCTCTTGCAATACATTAAATTCTTTTCCCACTGATATAAGTAGAAAGGGTAAATTACTTTCTTCTAAAATGGAATTTTTCTTGAGCAAAGTTATTTGTCTAATGCTAAGCGAATAATGCCTTGAGCCCCAAGCAGGACTTACCACAACCGCTTTTTGACCAATGCGAAACAATACTGCAGCAGTGCATCGTCAACGCTACTTTCACCCGTGGTCCTGCTGCCCATTTTCAGTCTGTTGCCTGACCAGTTGTAATCAAATAAATCCAAACGACAGGTTCACTTACTAAAGAATAATCGGTTCCTTCCGCCCATTTGACTGTTGCATAGTTCCGGCATTTCAGGGTTTATTTTTATTTCCCCTCACTTAACCTTGCAAACAACTGATTTTCCTCTCCTCTACATATTTCATTCCATCTCATTTCCTATCCCATACACCGGATGGTATGCAGTAAAGTTCTTCTCCAGCTGAAGAAGCATTTGCAATCAAAAATCGTTAGGCAGAGGAATACAGCGTAGGAGGAAACGCCAAAGATACCAAATAGAATTTTCAGCCATATATAGATTGTACGAATTTGGAAATACCTTATATCAGAGAAATTAATATGTT